>CABFOV010003015.1:0-38316 GCA_902141375.1 Timema poppense
ATCACATTCTACCATATTGTTAGTGCTATTTTATAAGTATTGAAAAATCTATTAAAAACGAAAGCAGCAGATCACATGATTTGACGTGTAATTAGTTGAAAGTGTCTATAGTAATCTTTCTAGCTATCAGATAATGTTCCTCCAATGAAAGCTCAGCTAAAAGTCAAAATTGGAAACCAAGAGTTGGAAAGCAAAGATCAGTTCAAGTAACTGGGAAATCTGCTGACTATAGATGCTTACTGTATTAAGGAAATAAGGTCTAGGATCGCTATGGCCGAGGAAGTGTTCGACAAGAAGAGGTTATTGCTGGCCAGAATGTTGAGTTTGGTATTGAAGGAGAAACTGATTAAATGCGACATTTGGAGCATCGCACTGTATGGAGCAGAAACTTTGCCTTTCGGTAAGATGGAAAAGAAATAAATACCTGGAGAGCTTTGAAATGTGATAATGGAGAATACACGACTTGAAACAATCAGATAGACAGACAGGACGGCAAATTAAGAAGTCCTAAGATGAGTGGGTCAAAAAAGAACCATTTTGGATGCGATTCTTCGGTACAAAGCAAACTGGGTCGGACACATCCTTAGGATAAACTGTTTTCTACATGGCGTCATAAAAGGGAAAGAGGAGTTTAGGAAGAAGGAAGATTCATTTATTGGATGACTTGACGGAAAGAAGGAAATTCTGAGAGCTGAAGAAGGTCAGGGGCCTTGGCGGTTTTAGCTCACCGCTAAAAGGAATGGACCTGACGTGACCCTAATAATAATAATAATAATAATAATAATAATAATAATAAGGTTAAAACCTACAAGTTAAATTAGTCATTTCATAAACTCGTCTGGTTCATGAATTAGGTGGCGCCTGTGATAGTCAGTACGTGGAGTGGCCAATTTATGAACTGGTGAGTTTTTGCCAGGTCCGTTTAATGGACAAGCGAAAGAACAGATTTGGTCCAAACTTTTAATCGTTTTAGAATGGAAGCTTATGATTAGTTAGGTTAGGTATAATATACAAAAATGGATTTCAGCTAAGCAATAAGTAGATTGGACAATAATTTACACTTACATTAAATAGGCAAGAGTTCATGAAATATTTGCCCAGTTCATGGAATGGCCAAGGGAAGAGGCCAGTTTATGGAATTAACAGACATTTGCTCAATTTATGCAATTTCAATTCATCAATCTCAATAATTGGGTGTAATGTATATATTTTTTTAAATGCTACACCTTTGTGGTGATAACTAGATATTTAAAATCAAAATATTGTTTTAAGTCTCTCCCGTCTATTAACATTTACTTGATTTTCTCATCTTGAAGTGAATAGGAGTGAAAATCAAACATTGCATCAAAATGCACCTCTCTCTTAAGGCTTAAGTGAGGTTGCATTTCTAAGTACCGTAGCTAGATCATGTTATGCCGTAATTTGGAAGAAATATATGGTACAGTATGCCTTTCATTGTGTTAGTAACATCATGTTATTAAATAGTGAGGTTTTATTATTTGTTTTAAATACTCGTACTAACAAAAAAACTAAGCAAAAAAATTAAACCAGAGTCAATTCCCCTTATAATCATGTCTTAAAGTAGATTATTTCAAAATATAAACACAATATTAAATTATTTATTTTAGAGTATACTTTATACGGTTTTGCTCTACGGGTTTTAAGTATTAGTTGACAGCTCGACCACTCTGGCGCTCAAACTCGTAGTCTAGCATTGCTATAAGAGGACACTGCCTATATCTCTTGTATCTAAGATTCAACTATATGCCGACTTGTAGACAAGTAACCTGCAAATAACTTGAAAACAATTGAGAACGTTCCTGTCATTCATGAATTAGCAGCGTGCGACCTTCAAACTTATTTGAATGACTGTGAGACAGAGATAAAGAAGATACCACAGTGTTTAAGAAATAATTCCTTTCATTGTAAATGCTTAGTGGAGCCGGTTTTCGTTCTGTTTAATGTGTTTACCTTGTTTCTTGTCTCCTCATATTATACTTGTTTATATTATATAACCAACAAATTATGGCTGACATTGTTGCATCAACTGGAAGCATGATAGTTGTGTCGAATCGTTTGCCGTTCGTGTTGAAACGAGATCCTAACACAGGAGATTTAGAGAGAAAAGCGAGGTAAGTTTAGTTTTTATTAATTTGTATCTTAATTTGGCCCATCAAATACTACTCTCTCAAGTTAGGATGCTAGAAATGTTTACACACTGAACAGAAGACGCCGCTTGCTGATATAAAATGTGTTTTCTAATTTCCTTGTGGATAGTACGCTTCTTACTAATTTTAAGATTGTGTTAAGAACTTTTTTTTTAAAGAAACTATGCGTAAGCCTATAGCCTGAACAGGTAGTGAAATGCGACGTTAAGATAAATAGGCTCGTTTTTTTTACTTAAAAGACTTTTATAATTAATATTATACACAAACAAGTCAGCCTTCCATGTACTGAGACTATTTAGCCCACTTAATAAAGAATTGAGAAAATATTTGCTCTACCCACTTATTTCACAGGGCATCATTTCACGATATTCTCCAGTACGTTACAAACTTGAGATATCCAAAACTTCCCCTAGCTCTTATAGGCTAAATGTAGGGCTGCCACTCACATAATATTGATATATATTTTTTCTTAATTTATTTGAGGTATTTAATGTGCGCACTGAACTAACTAATAATATCAGCACACGACTTATAAGCTAACTTAAATCTAGAACAGACACAACACCAAGCTCGGGGCAGTTAATGCATCACTCTAAAAGGGTGAACCCACATTTCACCAATGATAAATCTTTCGGTCATGCCAGGAATCAAACCTGGGACCCTCAGCTCAGTAGACAAACGCGCTACCAACTGAGCTAAGGGGTTAGACTCATAAAAAATGTTTTGAAATCAGTTAAAGTTAATTAAATATAATTTTATGATTCCACCTGGGGTTATTTAAGTAAAAATGTTTATTTTCCTTCACATACCACTCAAGTAGGCTCACAAACAATTTAATAAAATCATGTTGTAACTAACAAGCCCAACTTAATAGTCTTTATTGCTATCGATAAAGTTTCTTCAATATGTGTAATTTTGCACTTGTAATGAAGAACGAATTTTTCTCAATATCTTGGTGATGATTTAATTTATATTTTGTTAATTTGCGTAGTGATATTTTTACTTTGTGGCGTTAGGACCTGCTACTAGGCCTCCTATGTAATTTTGTTTAACATTAACATATATATATTATTTGTTATTTATTAACCTTAGTTTACTAATTAATTGATGTTGAGATGTAGCAATCATTTTGTTGTGTGCTGTAATTCATATTCATTTTTGTTTAGTAGAATTTCGTGTAAAATATTTTTGTTCATTTAAGTACCTAACCTATGTAATTTTCTCTATTTATTTTAAAATAATATGGTAGAAGGCTTACAATGTTCATTCATATTAAAATTACTTAATGTTGCTAGTATTTTTTTAAATACTTTAGGCTATTTTATCATTGTAATAAATTAAATGAAAAAATTGTCATATATCAAGCAAAGCTGTAAAAAGGATATGTCAGGAACAAATTGTATATTTAAGAAACTTAGAAAAATCTGTGACTTTAATAATAGTTTCAAGTTTTGTAGTCACCTTGCTGTAATTTTTAGTCACTTTATTTTACTAGGTCCATTTGAAGTGTTTAAAACAATTTGTGGAAGCCAAAACCATCCAAATACCCTGCCATAAATATGCAGCTGTTGGTAGTATACGTTTAAACTCCAGGTTACATTATGGACATCATCAACCATTTCCAGCCTCTCGCTGGTCTGGCTTAGTAAAATGCCTCTCTATATCTTCCTCTTTCGTTTGACCACTTTTCCTCCTTTATTTGCTTTAATTATTCTACTCTCACTTGCACAGTTTTCTGTTATTCACTCCTCCCATCTCTTTCTTGGTAGCCCTTTTATTTAAATTTTTAAGAAATAAATATTTTAGGCCTATACATTTTGTCTGGATTTATGGGTAGGCTACCTTTAACAAACTCTTCAACATGAGAATTCTTAAGAACTAGCCCATAGCAATCCCATAGGCCTAAAATATAAAATAAATGTTTGAGACTGCTAGGAAAAAATTGTACGAGATGAGTAAATTTGCCATTGATTATCACCCACTAGAACCTTTAAATTGTATTCAGGTCTAGGCCTATATAGGTTATGGTTGTCTGTAGGCCTAGGTCTGTATTTATTAGAAGACTGTAGAATTGAGATGAATTGAATAATTTTGTTGTATTAAAACATATAGGATCTAGGCCTAACACAAATTAGAATATTAGAATACGATTCATCTCAATTTCATTTCTTTCAATTTAAAAACCACACTTCAATCTGTTATTTGTCTCGAGTATAATTATTCTTGGTTACCAGTACTGGTATTTAGTTTTCTGAATAGACAGCTGGGAGATGGGCTCTTAAGGCAACTTCTAAAAATACTGACTTAATAATCAAAGTATAGCAGAAGTACCCGGACAAAGCTTTTCTTTGCTTCAAACAGAAAAAAAAACCTCTTCGCTTTATTTATTCTAACCCAGTTCTTAATACATTTAAAAAAATCTAATAAAAAATGTCAGCATTGAGGCGGACATGTTTGTGCACAGGAGCTACTCATTTCAAAATCGCAGATCTCTGCGTGGGATAGATATCGCAAAATACTCATGACAGACAAACAATCTTTGTTTTATTAATATAGATAAATTTAAAAAAATAGCGATTTAACAATAGCCAAAAATATACTTAAAAATTGTCTAAACTGACATACTGGTGGGCTAACCTCCAACACATCACAACTAAATGAATTAATTTACTGTAGGCCAATAGACATAAAAGATTAAAAATGGCCTATAAGGAGCTTTTTATAAACCACAGAGTAGGGCCAACTTTTACATTTGATTTCAAAACATATCATTTATTGTAGTAAAACCCGCCTCGGCGTAGTTGGCTAACACGCTAGTCGTGTTGTGCTCGACTTCTGAGGACAGGGAGATTGAGGTTCGAATCTCGGTCGGGTGAACTGGGGGGTTTCCTAAATGGTTTTCCACTCTCCCTCCACGCAAATGCGGGTTCACTTACCTCTAATTCAACCTTCCCAATTCCTAATCCATTAGAGTAATTAGTACTTAAAGCTCATAACCCGAACGAGTAGTAAGACGCGGTGCTAAATATTATTATTATTATTGTAGTAAATGCTTTTTTTTAATATACCACTGGAGTAAATCACAAATTTAATAATTAAGGTGAGATGGAAGGGGACGCGACAAAAGGCCAGTGTTTTTGCATTTTTTAAAGCAAAACTTTTTTTTGGTCAAAAGAAATCAAATATTTCTCAAGTAGAAACAAAGAGTTTGTTTCTTCACATGGTGACCTCAGCGGTAGTTGAATATTTATAAAGGGTGTTCTGGAATTTAATGACAACTTTTTTCCTTCATTAAAAAAGTTTCTCATCTAATGACAGATATTCAACAACTCTTGATATTACCGCGTGAAGAAAATTAAACTGTTTCTACTGGAGAAATATTTGATTTATTTTGACCGAAAAAAAAATCTTACAAAAACTTCAAAAACACTTGCCTTTTCTCACGTTTCCTACATCCCCACCTTAAGGACCCACTTCGGTGGTCAAATGGTCTAAAAGGCGTCACTCTTGCAATAGACTGGACTGCCAAGGACAGGGGGGCTTGGGCTAGAACTCTGGTACTATGATCTGAGGGTGTTTTTTTCCTAAATGGTTTTACACTCTCTCTCCATACAAATCTGTGTACATATCCTTTAAATTAAACCCTCCTCATACCGATACTTAACACATTAGTGTAATTAATACATATGTGTGTAATCAGAACAAATAGAAAGACAGGGTTCCATAGATTTTTTTCGTAATGTGTAGGCCTATTGGTTTCATCAAACCAAATATTTAGACTCACATTCTGTTGATTGGAAATGTGATCATCAGTCACACTGCTAAATAGGCAGATGTCATCACACAAGTCACACTTATTTTTAACCTCATGAGTGGGATTGCTTCATACCACTACAAGGTTTAACTCTGTCTTTCAGGAGTGCACAACCGTCATTATTATTACTAGTTGTTAAGACAGTTAAACAGATTTCAATTTGAGCTCACAATGTAATCAGAACACTTGTGATTGGATTTTACCCACGGCGTAAAGGGCTTAAAAGGTTGCCCGGGCATGTAGTTTGCTAAAAAGTTGACCATTGTTTATCAATACTGGTACCGGAAACTACAAAGTGATTGTCATTCTAATTAACACTTCATATTCAAGGAGGTTTTAATTAACAGGCTACCCACCTCGGTAGCCGAATGTTTTAAGGCGGGCAGGTCATACTTGCAGGCCATGGACCTTACGATGAACCTGCATACAATGTAGCTTGATTATTTTTTTTAATATACTCAAAGTTGAAGTGACACAAATCTTGGGAATGTTATGCGTTGTTGCTTATTTTAATTACACTAGGTTCAAAACTTTTCATAAATGGTCAATTTTATAATAAATGCCTGCTAAGGCACTGAAAAAAATTAATAGGGCAGTAACAGGTTTAGTCTTAAATTATTTTATGTCTTATGTATAGTAAAAATATACTTTTTTCTTAGTTAGAGATGCACACAAGGAAATATTAATGATATAATAATTAACACTATTAATATTTCATTGAAAGATTCATAAAATTAATACTATCAATATTTCCAAAATTAATATTATCAATATTAATTATGAATGTCAGCGGTGTGTCTATCTTAACCTAACTTAAGCCTAATTAACCAAGCCTTTTTGATGACTTTTGGGATTATTCCCTTAAAGTGTAAAATACCAAAGGCACCAGTCGGGAATCAAACCCGGTACCCCTAGGCTCATAGCCAGCTGCATTGACCACTACACGACTGGGCCTGTTAATCACTATCTATAACCTATAATTATACACTTGTTAAAAGTTGTGCAGTAAAATGTTGATGGTTGAGGTTTATTTTTAAAAGAAAATACCCTAAGCTCAAAAGTTGAATCATACATAGTTTATTGGATATTTTCTGTAGACAGATAAGTGGAGACAAACAATTCACTGAGATTGATATTCGTTGCGCTATCAAATAATTCAGGTAGACCCGAGCAAAAATATCTTGGTAGATCCTAGCTGATGGATGATCTCTTTTAAGGGTTTCAACCCCAGAAAAATCTCTTTTGGGTTCTTCATTCCCAGGAAAATATCTTTTAGGGCTCTTCAATCCCAGGCAAGTCTCTTTTGAGTATCTCAGTCCCAGTAAAATCTCTTTTGGGGCTCGTCAATCCCAGGCAAGTCTCTTTTGAGTATCTCAGTCCCAGTAAAATCTCTTTTAGGGCTCTTCAATCCCAGGCAAATCTCTTTTGAGTATTTCAGTCCCAGTAAAATCTCTTTTGGGGCTCGTAAATCCAAGGCGAATCTCTTTTGAGGATCTCAGTCCCGGGAAAATCTCTTCTAGGGCTGATCCCTGGAAAATCTCTTTTAGGGCTGGTTCCAGCAAAATCTCTTATAGGGCTCTGTCCCAGGAAAATTTCCTTTGGGGTCCCCAGCTTCATGAAGATTACTTTTGGGGCTCGTTCCGACCACATGACACCCCCTCTATCCCCAGAAGTTGGCACTACCTTTGCCAACAGTTAGCGGCTGTTCGGTCTTTATGGCTTGATTGTGGATTTTTGTCCAAGGTCGTCTAAAACTGCAATGGCGGTACAAGAATTAAATCTAGTGGTGCTTTCATTATGAGTTTTATGTGAAGCTGCTCTAATTGACAAAGCAATTTGAACTACTGTGGTAACTGTTCTCAGAATGGGTATAGTGTGAATCAGAATTGTGTATATGCTTTTTAACAGCATTTATTGTTGAAAATATTATCTTCCTGCTTTAGACTAGTCACATGTTTCTCAGAAAACTTTCACATATTTTTTTTTCCAAAACTGGTGATGGATTTGGCAATTATTTATCTAACTAATTTGAGGTCCATTCTCATCAATGCTACAAATTTAAAATAGGACCTACAACCACATAGCACGCTTTAATCAGTGTAGATTAGACATGACCACCTTTGTGATCTAGTGCTCAGAGGTCCTGGCTACAGATTCAAAGGTCTTGGGTTCGATTCCCAGCACTTGTAAATTTTCTATAATGCATTGGGTCTGGAACGGGTTCATCTCGACTTCATCAGGACATATGAGGAGCTACGTGAATGAAAAAGTAGCTATTCCGGTCTAGAAAACTGAGCTTATCGGTCGGAAGATTAATTGTGCTAGCCACTTGACACGCTCTTTCTGTATAAGTTGGCACTATCTTCACAAACATTTAGTGGCCACTCGGTTAGTATGGCTCATTTTCGGGCTGACACTTTTTTTTTTCTCTGGTAGATGAGATATTATACTCCTTAAAAATTTAATAGGTATCTTTATTTTATTTTTAAAATTATCAATAAGAATAAACAGCAAAAATCATAGACTTAGTTGTTATTACATTAAATTGGTGGCATGAATTTAATTGGCATTACAAATAGTCAAATCATTATATTTATCCTTAATATCATACTTTGGAATATCTTTCCCTATTACTTAAAAATCCTAATCCCATGTCAAATTATTATATCTATATCTTACTTTGGAATATTTTTCCCTCTTACTTAAAAATCCCAATCCCTGATCTGTACTACACGTCACTGTGAAATACTTATTTTCTCATACAGAAAAAAATTCCATTTCATTGTTTTTAGGGAAGATTATGGTGGATATATCCACAATAGGTTTGACCTTTCAGAACCAGTACACATAATATTACTGATATTTATGACACTTTGCTAATTTTTATTTTCAAAAAATACGTCTAATACTAAGTGCTTGATAATATTGTATTAATTTTAGATCCGTTAAAAAAAAAAGCTGAGCATATTCTGAATATACCAAAGTAAGACCTATCTGGTGTAAGTGTGTGACTTAATACTCTAAAATAATTGTTTTGTTATTTAAAAAAAAGCTAATTTTGGCTTTAGAAAGTCCATAAATACAGTGGTGCACATCCTCAAATATAAGTAGGAATTTTAGGTAACCGATCCAAAGCCAAACTCTCTTCTTAATACTAACACCATGTTAAGGTGGGAGTGTAGGAAACACGAGAACAGATCAGTGTTTTTTTAGTTTTTATAACAAAACTTTTTTTTTTGCTGAACTAAATTGAATATTGCTTCAATACAAATATAGAGTTTAATTTTCTTCACTTGGTGATCTCAACAGTTGTTGAATATTTGTCAAGGGTTTCCTAAAATTTAATGACAACTTTTTCTCTCCATTTAAAAGGTTTCTCGTCTAATGTCACTATGCATGTGACAGATATTCTACATTCCACATTGCGCCGTTCTCATGGTTGACTCACCGAGATGTCAACTAGGCCTCTATAGGACCTAACTAGTCTATTATTATTAGCACCGCGTCTTACTACCCGTTCGGGTTATACGCACTTACGCTAATGTGTAATAGTAGGGTGATTGTGAGATGAAATGGATGACCTACACTTTAACGTGGAATCCGAACCACGGTGGAGGCCTGGCATTCCCCACATTCACAAGATGTCTTGTCAGAGGTGAAGGAAGGGTTTGGTAATCAGATAAATCTGTGCCGGGACCTGGGATTGAACCCCGGCCGCCAGCACAGAAGTCTGACACCTTACCCCTAGACCACCAGGTCACCTTAACTAGTCTAGAACTAGGAATTGCATCTAAGTGCAGTTTTCTTTGTTCTTGACTTACAACGGCCAAGTCGGAATCTGTGCAATATATTTTTTATTTCACATTGATGTTTTAAATTCTGTTGAATTTTTTAACAAATATGGTTGGATGGTTTAATGATCTCAATTCCACTCTTTTTACTACTACAGTAAACTGTAAACTGCACTAGGATGTCACATTTGGTTTGAGCTGCATCAAGATCATCTGACAATAAACAAATATGCTGGACAAATTGAATGAGTCTATTAAGCTATAAATAGTGATTCAATGATTTTCAAATACAGTTCACGAATAATTATAAGTATATATAGTATAAATATTTCATTGTGTATACCTCATATGCGTAATCTAGTTAAGTTCTACCAAACTTGAGACCCGTACATTAATTACTTCACCTTAACAATGCAAAAAGCATAATTTAACAAGATTGACCCCCTATAGAGCTCATGAATTTTAATGATTTAAAATCATTGAATCACTGTTTATAGCTTATAGTTATATATTTGTTAAAAATGTGCAGTAAAATTATTATTGCTGAATGATCTATGCTGTACCCCTATTTTCTTAGGCTAGGGTATATCTTATAGCTAGAAAATTAACCAGATATACCATCACATACTCATATGTCGAGTCATGTGATCTGTATCTGTCACTTTTGATAAATAATATCTATGCTTATAAAATAACACTAATAACATGGTAAAATATTATCAAGGTTAACCATAAAAAAAAGTTTGTTTTTCCCCTAAAAGTTGCACTTAATGTCCATTTATAAGAAAATCAAGGTGTACCTAAGCAATGTGTTTGTCCGTGTTGTGAGACGAGATCTTATTTTACAGTTTAATTTTTATAGAAAGGGCATTTTTGTTAGCCTTAAAAGTTAATCTATCTGCTTTCAAATATTCAAAATATAAAGTAATTTTATCTTGAGATTTCACTTTTATCAACACCTAAAAAAAATACACCAATATTTGTAGTGGAATGTTACTATTGTCGGCCACGAAAAAAAAAGTGTATTTTCTAAAAGTCCCTTCCTATAAAAATTGGATATTTTGTGTGTTTCATTCATTATCTACTTATATTTTTGCACGCATATGGCTTTGTTTGCATGAAACAAGCTTGTCTAGTGTTTCCATTATGATTTTGAGCTGGTGCAATTTTTATTGCTGATGACAGATGGTGGTCACTTGACCTTGGAGCTGTTTTGCTTGATTTCATGAGCGCGAAAGATCACTTGCAAAGGTATGTGCTGCCAAACATTAACAAGATTTTGTCGACAAACTTGTGCATTTCATCTAAATGACTTGGTAAGTAAGTTGCGCTGTTTATACGAGTTAGGGATGTAAATTTAAGGGAGCCGCCTCGGTAAGCGAATAATTTTTGCGCAGATGTTCAGCTCTTAATGCAATATTTAATTAATCCTATGTTGCCTTATTTTAAAATATGGTTAGCTCCAAAATAAAATTGAAAGATTTTAACATGGTTATTTCTCTTTATCATCACTATCATTTGAGTTTTATTATTATAAATAAATGTGTGAAGATGTGACATTAACTAATTTTCAATTAGCTTTTAAACAAGAGTAGGCTGAATGACAAAGGACACTTGATTTAGACTTCCTCTAACGAATACAATAATTTTTTTAGAGGCTCATAACAGAAAATTGTAAGATATTTGAGAACTAACAGCGAGTTTTCCTCTTCACCTTGGTATAGAAGTCTCGTATTTTTCTTTCCTCGGTTTCTTATTGACATAGCCAAGGGTGTTTGTTTGGTAAAGGAGTATAAACTTAGACAGAATAGAGTAGTAGTTCCAGAAAATGACACAGACCATAGTATTTTAAGCCACGTCGCCACACGACAATCCATACTTTCACTCTGAGGCGGCCACCTTAACTTTAATTTATTTCACTGCTTGTCTTAATGTTACAAGTCTTTTCAGGATTATTATTTAACTGGAGCTACAAAGAAAAAGTTTTAAATTTGGTTTTTAAGCTCCATCGAAGTAAGAAAAAAAATTGAAATTTTCTCATCCACTTAAATATTCCCATATATATAATGCTAAATATGACTCAAGTCATACCTTTACGTACTCTAGTTTAGTAATTTTATCTTCCTTATATAGCTTTTACGCTCAAATTATTGATATGTTTGTTTTTATATACCAAGAATACTAAATATTTTCCCCAATCATCTTCCTTAAGTTTGCTCATTCCATGTCCTTTAATTTCTGTAAGAACTAATTAAAAAATGTCCACACTTGTCCGAATATTTTCAAAGCCTTTTGTTTTAAACTCTGTTCCTGAATAAAATGCTCCAGTTTAGAGCACATCTTACACTGCTCTTCCCGATGTACTATCCTATGAAACAAAAATAAAAATTGTTATTTGGTCCTTTTTAACATAGTTTTCTTTTTAGTTTAATCACGAACCCACCATTTCTTTCTGTTTGGTGGTGCCTCGGTCGCCTGTACAAACTAATGTTGTACAGTCGGAGTTTCAAATCCAAAACTGCTTACACGTTTTTATAAAATCCTTCGCTAGCTTTGACAAATTTTGATGAGTGTTGACTTAATATGTATAGAAAATTAAATTAAACAAATCTGCTGGAACATTTTTTTTATGAAAAAAAGGTGATTATAACAAACTGCGCCGATATTTTCCTAGTGAGGTAGAATAGATGGGCACATTTTGGGATAATCCACCACACCAGCTTCATTTCTAGTGGAACCGCGGTGACCTGGCGGTCTAGGGGTAAGGTGTCAGACTTCTGTGCTGGCGGCCGGGGTTCAATCCTCGGTCGCGGCAAAGATTTATCTGATTACCAAACCCTTCCTTCACCTCTGACAAGACATCTTGTGAATGTGGGGAATGCCAGGCCTCCACCGTGGTTCGGATTCCACGTTAAACTGTAGGTCCTCCATTTCATCTCACAATCACCCTACCATTACACATTAGCGTAAGTGCGTATAACCCGAACGGGTAGTAAGACGCGGTGATAATAATAATAATAATCTAGTGGAACCAATCAGGATCTAACTTAGTTGTGGTGACTGCTCAACAAACTCTGTTGATTTAAATTATTATTTATTTTAAATGGATTACTCTTTTACAATTTTTTTTAAACTGTCAAAATCCTGGGTTAAACCGCTATTTCTTAATCCAATAAACACATCATAAGCTCCTTATTTCATCGTTGTATTTTATAATAATATTAACCTTTATTATGATTATCAAGGTATTTCTTGGATTGCCAAATCTTACACCTTCATTCAGTATTTGCTCACAACTTTCTGTTTAAGGCCAATTTTATGGCTATGTTTAGATCCGCCTCTGTAGTTTAGTGGTCAAAGTTCCTGGCTATAGACCCGAAGATCTTGGGTTCAATCCCTGGAGCTTCCAGATTTTCTTGTGAAGCGGTGGGTCTATAACAGGCTCAACTCATCCTTCTAAGGACAAATGAGGAGCCATTGAATGAAAACATAGCAGCTCTGTTCTAGAAAACTAAGATTAATGGCCTGAGGGTTTGTTGAGCTGACCATATTAAACCCTCTACCCACAGAATTTGGTACTGTTTTTGTCAATAGATGATGTGGCCACTCGATTGGTATGTCTCGATTGTGGGCTGACCCCATGGAGTTGTTGGTTTTTAGTGTAAAACTCCACAGCCATTTGTTGTAACAGCTTGCTCAGCCTGACTAACAAACCACGGAAGCTTATGTTTAGAATTATATGTTGATGTGACTAATTTGGGCTTTGTGGGCATTTTTATGCAAAATATTTAAGCTTGTCATGTCATTGCATCCTTAATAGCTCAAGAAGTCCTAAACGAAGGTAACCAAATCAAATTTATTCACAAAATAAAACAATTTCAGTCATTGTTGTTTAAACTTTAGGAATCTGAACAGGTTTTAAACAATATATTGCTTAAAAGGTTTGTCATAAAATATTTCCAGTGCTGGAGGGTTGGTCACAGCTGTTGCACCGGTTGTCATCCAGAGCCATGGCCTGTGGGTTGGCTGGCCTGGAATCCACCTGGAAGACGAGAATGAGCCAATCCCGGAATCCCTCCCTAGCGACACCACCCCTACCGCTGGACTCAAATCTGAAAAGGTGAGATTTGTTCGAATTAGGACATATGCTAGGTATTCCAAATCTAAGATACGGTATGTAAAGCATAAATACACATTGATAGGCATGCTTGCTAAAGCCCCATCTACAGACTCAGCATATCCGTGAGGTGCATAATACTTCATAAGAGATCAACTCCACACTAACATATTGCACTATCTACAGCGTGCATATTCTTAATTCCTTAGTCCTTATCACTCCGTAGAAGTTGACTCAACTTTAACTTTCTAGTGGCATAGTTGGCTAACGCGCTTGTCGTGTTGAGCTCAACTGCTGAAGACGGGGAGATCGAGGTTTGAATCTCGGTCGGGTGAACTGGGGGTGGTTTTTCCTAAATGGTTTTCCACTCTCCCTCCACGCAAATGCGGGTTCACTTCCTCTAATTCAACCTTCCCGATTTCTAATCCATTAGAGTAATTAGTACTTAAAGCGTATAACCCGAACAGGTAGTAAGACGTGGTGCTAAATATTATATTATTTAACTTTCTAAGGACTACGAATCACAGAAAAGTAAGCTTGCGCTCTCATTGAAATAAAAGTACCAATGGCATTTTCATAGCAACTAAACAAACTAGCTCATGTTTTAAATACTGTATATTATTTGTGACTGCACTTAACCTACCTTTCAAAAGTACCTTATCCTAGACGTTTTTTCAAACTTTGTTGGTACTTTTGTTAATAACTGTTCAGTTGGAATATTGTCTGCTTCACAGATGACGTCCCCTTGCGCCTAGCTCTAGAAACTCTCCTTTCGAAGGTTTTTTTAACTAAACTTTTTTCCAACTTTATAATTGGTTGCCAGAGTCAAGTGACTACGGATATGGATTGTGTAGACGCGATTTCAATTTCTAAGGACTCTAGGATACAGTGCTTATGGACTCTGTAGATGGGGCTTAAGGCGCCACCCTTGTCTGCTCTACCAGTGACGGGAAGTTTAGGACTCGAATATCGACTGAACTCTACATTATCAGCAAGAGAGTGCACAGTGTCTTACTACTTGTTTGGGCTATCTGCATATTTACACTAACAAAGTATGGACGAGAAAGGTAGAACTTAAGGGGAGTGGACCTGAAATTGTATTCAGGAGAAACCACCCTCATTGTACTCAACCAAAGTTTGAGTCCGGATCTCCTCGTTTTTGGCAATCTGGTCTATTTCAAAGTAACGTTTCATAACAAGCCTGTCCAACATTCCTCGGCTGAGGACCGCATAAACTCTTTGGGAGTTGATCTGGGGGCCCGACATGACATTTATGGGTCCTAATGTAAGGATGCCTAGCGGCCTGGAAGAAAGATGGATTTCAGGGAAAGGCAGGGAATGTTATCAAATCTTTGGAATTCTTATGTTTCTCTAAAAAAATATGCCTTTTTTATAATAATCAAAATAATATTTTTCTTCTCAGTTAATATGGCGAATCTCTTTTAACTCGGTTGTCTCATTTCTCAAAGTCAAGATGTGATTCTCGTGTTTTCTTTCACTCCGCTAATGCACCTCTTTTTCCAGAGTTGAGTCGTAGTTAGGCGCACGCATGAAAATTTGATTATGTTATAGGAAGAAGAAACTATAAAAGAATATGTCTCGCAACAATTTTAAACTGCGCTGGTGTCAGGTGATCTTTTAATGTCTCAATATGGTCTTGAGGAAATTTAACTTAGATCACACTATCCGACAGTCCATTGCTTTAGGCTGATACCCTTTAACCCCTTCATAGAGTGACACAATTTCAGAATGTATGTCTAGAAATATTACTATTAAATACTTTTACATTAATTTGCAATATTAATAAAATAATATATGTAATACACTTAATATTTATACATTTAGGGGCCGGAAAAACATATTAGCTCTGGAAAACTTGGAAAAGTCAGGGAATTTTAAAATATGGTTTGGCTGGACATTTATGCCCAGATATAAAAAAAAAAACCATGGGCTACACTATAAAAGTAGGCAAACAGATATTTTAAACTTTTTACTCTGTTGTTATTATTATTATTATTATTAGCAATGCGTCTTACTACCCGTTCAGGTTGTACGCACTTACGCTAATGTGTAATGGTAGGGTGATTGTGAGATGAAATGGAGGACCTACAGTTTAACGTGGAGGCTTGGCATTCCCCACATTCACAAGTTGTGATTAATACACATCTTGTCAGAGGTGAAGGCAGGGTTTGGTAATAAGATAAATCTGTGCCGGGACCGAGGATTGAACCCCTGACCCCCAGTACAGAAGTCCAACTCCTTACCCTTAGACCACCAGCTCACCTTTTATTCTGTTGTTTACATCCACAATTTGAAGTATTTCAAATTTGAGCGGGTGGACCACACAAAACAAACTCAGGGTGGCACGGTTTGGACACGCTTCCTTTAGACCCTGCGACTACAAAAACAGGTGCGTGAGAGACTGAAGTTTTGGTCCCTGTGTCATTGATAGAGGTTAAAGAATAAACTTTTAGTCATTTTTTTTCTCATACCACACCCATCTCGGTGGCATAGTTGGCTAACACATTAGTTATGTGTTGAGCTAGAATGCCGACGACAAGGAGATCAAGGTTCGAATATCAGTCAGTTGAACTATAGATGGTTTTTCCTAAAAAAAAAAATCCACTCCCCTATGCAAATGTGAGTTCACTTCCACTATATTAAACCTTTCCAATTCCTAACCCATTAGTGTTATTAGTACTTAAGTGTATAACTTGAATGAGTAGTAAGACGTGGTGTTCTTTGTTAAAGTTTGGACACATCTGTTTCCTAATTGTAGTTACAGAATTACATTTCTTCGTATCGGGTGGTTGCACTGAGTTATGTTGGTTGCACTTAAGCACCTTGTCCTTTGTTTCAGGTGGTTGCTGTACTTGTGGATGCGGATCTGTTTGACTCTTATTATAACGGCTGCTGCAACGGAACGCTCTGGCCGTTGTTTCACTCCATGCCAGACCGAGCAAACTTTTCATCTGAAACGTGGAGGGTAAGCAGGACTTTTAAGATTTTAGTTTCACATTTAATGAATCTTTAGTTTTAAAAAACTTGAATCATCAACTAGGCCTATATTGTAAATTTTAATAATGACATTAGTTTTTATTTGTGAATCGCATTATCTTTGTTGATTTTTAAATTAATCAGGTTTACTCTACAAAAGTTGTTATATTCCTGTCGACCTCGGTGGTATTTGGATAAAGTGCTCTAATCAGAAGCTGTTGTTTGTGGGTTCATACCCATCCTGGATCTACAAATTTTTCTTGATCTCTAAAAATCTGTAGAACAACTTCCGTCAGAGTTGAATTAAAGCCGTCCGTCCTGTGTTGGTCGTGGCGTGTAAAAGAACCCTGGATCTTATGTGAAATTACCTTTCCTGGCAAAATTGAAAGGCCCTTTTGTGTGCACTCATAGAAATTCTTGTGTGCTGATAATATCACTTATTTCAGAAACTGCACATTAAAGACCTCAACTATTTAAAAATCTATTTCTTATAGTTTTCATGTTTTTATTATTTCTGACTCAATAATAATAATAATTGAGGAGTAAATCCATCACAAAATTAATAGTTTCAAATGCGTTTTTTTTTTAATGTTTGTGCTACTGTGAAGAGGGCAAAGGTGTAACTTTATGTGTTTATTTGTTTTAGGCATACGTGAAAGTGAACCAGTCTTTTGCCGAAAAAACCATGGAAGCCCTCATCAGGCTAAACAAAGACACCACAGTAGAGGATAGTTCTAGTCAAACTTCAAACTCCACCCAGTGCCCACTGGTTTGGATCCATGATTACCACCTCACCTTGGCTGCCAACTGGGTTCGACAGGTGGGTGATCAAGCTTTATAAGTTGCACCTAAGTGTAATCTGTCAAATTAAATTGATACCTTTCGGTGTAAACGGTGGGGACTTTAATAATCTTTAATAATCAAAATAAATATCTGCATCATTTAGGCTTTTTTCTTTCTTTCTTCTTCCTCGGTTCATCCGCATATTCACACTATTGGCTAAAAATGATAAATGTAGAATTGAATGGAAATTTAGCCAAATTTGCATGACTAGGAAACAATCTATGAAAAACTTCTAAGAAAAGCCAATTTTAAAATTATTGTCAGGCTAAGTAAGACCACTTAAATAACTTCTAGAGATGTCTAATTTCTTGAGAAAAATTTAGATGAAGAGCAATTTAAATAGTTTCTAGAATCATCCAGATTTAAAAAAAATCTGGTGGAAGACCTGTTCAAATAGCTAAATCTAAATTTAAAAAACATCTGGGTGATGACTATCTAAAATATCATTGGTTTTTTCCTTGTGAGGCCCTTGGGGCAAGCCATCGCACTTTCGATAGATTGGACGGCCAATGATGGGATGATCGGGGTTCAAATTCTGGTCAACTGTATTGAGGCGGTTTTTCCTAAATTGTTTTCCACTCTACCTGCTGTAAATGCAGGTACACTTTCTTTAAAATCAATATTCTTTTTCCTTAGCACATTTTCATAGATACTTAAAAAGAGTATAGCCTGAACCGTTAGTAAGAAGCGATGTGAAAAAAAAAAAGTTGAGTCAATTTTGAAAGGTGTTATCTATTAATTAACTCTAAACCTAAGCAAACCACCTTGCAGCATCTTAACCTAAAGGATTGACAATAATCATTCCTAGGCACAAGCATGATTATTTATTTTTCATGGTTCTTTGCCAGGTATTTTTAAATTTAGAATTATAAAATTATTTTCGCTAATTAACTGACTATAATAATTTACTTTTCATTGTCTTCACAATTTATTATTATTAATTTCTTGGTGGTAATCAAAGTTAAATTCCCTTCTTAGCATTTTATTTTGAAATGAAGTTAACCAATTATTTTCAGAACACTTTAATCTGTTTTGCATATGTTAATATATTGACTTGGTTAAGAATTAGTTTGGGCTTTTTCCATTTAAAAGCTGTCAGTGAAATCCAGATAAGTAAGAAGGGACAGATGTCAAGGTTTTCTTCTTCTGTGTTCAATGTTATAGATAACATTTTAATTTTACCTAAATAATAACGAATGGATTTACATTCATACATTTTTTTTAATGCCATAGATTAAAACCATATTTAAATTATTAATTATTTTAATGTATTAGACCATATTTATTTAGGAATAACTATTATTAATTACTTAAGTGCCGTTTTCATGTCAACAAAAATGGTTGGACAACATAAATAATATATTGCTTCAATCGATACATTCAGTTTAAATTTTTACATATACAGTAGGAATATCAACAGTTTTTGAATTAATCCCTCCTATGGACATTACATAATTTGGCCAAGAATTTTTCTCTTAATTTAAGAAGTTTCTCATAAAAAATTTTGCTGCTCATAACAAATATTCAAGGATTGTTTTTATTATCACATGTAGGGAATTATACTAAACAAATCTAGTGAAGCAATACTTATTTTTCACACGAAAATTTTGAAAATACAGAAATCATCTTGAATTATATACTTCATACCACCATAACTGTTCTAGCGTGGATGATGTCTTTAGTGATCAACTTGTGAAGTGCTCTGCATTGTGTGCAATGTAATCAGTCTTTGGTAATACTGAACTATTACGCTAGAGAAATAAGGGGTGACCTGACGGTCTAGGGGTAAGGTGTCAGACTTCTATGCTGGCGGCCGGGGTTCAATCCTTGGTCCCGGCAAAGATTTATCTGACTACCAAACCCCTCCTTCACCTCTGACAAGACATCTTGTGAATGTGAGGAATGCCAGGCCTCCATCGTGGTTCGGATTCCACGTTAAACTGTAGGTCCTTCATTTCATCTCACAATCACCCTAACATTACACATTAGCGTAAGTGCATATAACCCGAACGGGTAGTAAGACGTGGTGCTAATAATAATAATAATAGAGAAATAAGTCTCCCTCAGGAAGGGTTTCACTAACTTACAAATGTCACGCTATGTTTGTTTTCCCCTATGACATTTTTTTATGTGCGTATATCTAAACATGACTTGTGCTCTTGTTTGTCTAGTCCGCGGAGGATGCGAACATAAAGTATAAGCTTGGCTTCTTCCTCCACATCCCGTTCCCTCCCTGGGACATTTTCAGACTCATCCCTTGGTCCGATGACATCCTGCAAGGGATGTTGGGTAAGTGCTAAACGACCGCAAATATATTATCTCTTGTGTTTATTATCCAAATAAATTGGAAAATGACATTTGTAAATGATAATCAAACCCAGGACCTTTGACTTTGCGCCATTGCTCTACCACTAAGCTATATAGGGTTTGTCCCAACAGCCAAAGGCCCCGGGTTCAATTTTCTTGCGTAGTTATCATTTTCCTATCTATTCTAATATTATTCAGTTAGGCTGATTTCCGTGATTATAATCTTTCTGACACCTTAGCTCAGTCGGTAGCATGTGTCTCCACTGAGTTAATAGTCCCGGGTTCAATTCCTGTCATGGCCGAAATATTTATCATTGGTGAAAAGTGAGTCTACTCTTTCACAGTGGGTTTGACGTTGTGTATGCCCTAGTCTTAAGTTAGCTTAGAAGTCATAAGAAGCTAAGATAGGCCTGGCAAGCCGGCAGAGGAAAATAGATGGTTTGACTAAAAAAACTGACCCAGGCGGCAGGCTGGAAAAATTAATGGATTTAAAAATAAAAGGATACCTAATTGTATAGCATTGGTTTCGTATATCTTCTTTAATATTGTTCGCATCTAATATTACTATTATTAAAATAATGATACTAACCAATGGCTCTACTTTAATATTTACATTAGTTTCTAAATTTAAAATTAACTTTCACTTTCAATTATGAGCACTACACATTGAGACTTAGAGGTGATTATACTGGGTTTTTTAAACGTTTTCAACATTGGGCTTTTTTTTAACAACTAAGTCTTAAGTAGACGAGGTTATAAATGTTTTTCTATTGGTTTTAAGTTGGGATGGAATTTAATTCTTGATTGGAATTTGTTTAAAGCTCTAATGCTGCCTATTTGTGGTTTAGCCACAACATAATTATAGGGCAAACGTAACTCTCAGACCCCAGATCATTAATTTAACTACTAATTGAGTATATGAATGTTATAATGAATGCATCTTAGCAAAAAAAGTTAACTTTAAAGATACTATTTTATTTATTTTGCTATATTCCTATTTCCTCTTATGTTCATAATGTTTTACAAAATTCGAGATTAGAACATAAAATAAAGATTTAGATTTATAAAATAGTGGATTTAACCCACCTATAGTTTGAAATGAGCATTAAATAGAGCTCTGCGTAATTTCAGGAATTGAATCGTGGCCTGCCACTACTAATCTTGTTTGAACCCTGGATACTGTTTTCTCTAAATTAGTGGTAGATCATGTTCTACTTCAGTAAACTCAGTTCCCTTGTTGATCCCCTAGGTTGCGATGTGGTGGGATTCCACATTGATGACTATTGTGTAAATTTTGTTGACTGCTGCCAAAGGCGTCTGGGTTGCCGTGTCGACCGCAAGAACCTCTTGGTAGAGCACGGGGGTCGAACAGTCAGGGTTCGAGCGTTACCTATCGGGATACCGTTCAAACGCTTTGTGACTCTGGCGGAGAACGCTCCTAAAGTGAGTTGATATTAAATTATACAATTCTTCTACTCTGATTCATCTTAAAACTATACATTTCTCCTATTCCGATTTTATCTTGAATTGAGTGTACAGTTCAATTTTCATAGGAAAGTCCCTTATCTAAAAGTTGCTAGGTATACTTTCACATAACCATACATCTATGCATGTGATCTGCATTCTGCCTCTTTTGATAGATAATAGTAGGGGTATGCGAAGTTCATTTTTTCAATTTGAAGCGGAATCATTCCAAATATGTGAAATATTCTTGAAGCCAAATCAAAGTTTGAATATTTTCTTTTATAATGTTTTATGCTTGAAAAAATATTATACTATGGTTATTTATATAACTTAATGCACTAAAATTACTTGGAAAATGTTCTATTGCACCATTGTTAGTAATATTTTGTGTTAATCCGACAAATCAAGGTACTATCACAACTTATAATTCAATTACCTCGGGTTTTTTTTGCATATTAATATTAATCTGTAATGTATAAACAGCTCAGAATGGCAATAACTGAAAATAAAGGGAGTATTTTAGCTGTCATTATTTTTATTGGCAAAGCTTCGAAGCTGATGTTTGTTTCGAAGTTTCGAATCTTTGCACACACCTAGATAATACCTATTAAATAACAATAGTGAAATAGTATTTTTCTTATTCTAATTTTTTTAGCACGGCATCTTACAACCTGTTCTTATTATACACCTATGTACTAATTACACAAATGTGTTTGGGATGAGGAAGTGTATCCGTATTTTTGCGGAGGTTGAGGGTAAATCCACCCTCCAATAAAGTACATTCAAGGCTCATATTTACTTCGATTACGGCTCAAAAAGTTACTAGAAATAGTCCCTAATGTGTCCCTGCGGCATCAGCTGACATAATTCATTTTGGAAATCTGTAATTAAAACATATAATGTATTAATGTGATAGTTAACAACATTAATTTATTCCAATATTATTTATATTTTTGAGGTCAGGCACAAAGCTTATTTAATGTTTTATTCCACTTTAAATTTTTTTTTATTCACAGAACTTTCTCAAAAGGTCTAACTAATATTGCAAACGAGTTATTTACAATGATGCACCGAAACAGTTGATAAAAATATTTTATTCAGTTAAATATCTTGAAAGCCAATAAAATACTCATAAAATAATTTATTATTTATAAAAAGATGACCAATATTTTCTCTTTCCCAAATAATACGATGCCTGTATTAAAAATTATAAATGTATGCACTACATTACAAGTTATCAATAACATTCCAAAATGAAGCATAAGTACTTTTAATTATGCTAAAAATAGTTTTTCAGATGGGATGTTAGGGAATTACTAAAAGTAATGAAATAGTATGCGAAAATTTAAGTTTATGTTATTTTAAATATAAAATACAAATAAAAAATCTTATCATTTAAAATAAAAAAGTGAACTTATACAAGTGTTGGTAGCCCAAACCCTAAAAATATGACTTTTCAATTGTCATTCGGGTAGAAAGCAATGATGAACAGACTCTACACCTGATATAGATTGAACCCCAATATCCCCTTCTTCGGCATTCTAGTCTTTTGTAAGAGTATCTCCTTAGATCATATGGCCACTGAAGCAGGTAGTAAAATGTTGACGGCAAAAAAATAAGTTTATATTTTTTAAAGGTCATTTCTATGAAAATTGAACTGTACCACTTATTAACCAGGGCTCGCAATCATATTAAATGTGCTCATTTGGGTAGGCTTTAGTTGGGTTTTTTAACTAAAATTGGAATGTCATCGCTTAAGATGTGGTTCTTCCATCGATGCATTCACTGATGGATGGAAGTAATATATAAAAACTAGACTGGCATTCGCCTGGATAAATAATGGAAAACAACCTTAGCACAGCCAATCTATTGTGTTATAGCTAGAGACATGCAAAAGGTGAGCTTATTTTTTAGGAGAAAAGTGGTTTTATTTTTCTCAAATATATATATACTGTTTTTTTGATCCTAAACTTTTTTTTTTCACAATGTTATGCATTAATTTTATAAAAATGATGCTTCAATCTCATATGAAAAATGTTAAAATAATTGTTTTTATCAAATTTACTTTACATTTTAGATTTATTTGTGTTGTGGTAGAGAGCTATAGCACAAATTAATAATACCAAAACAATACTCGAAAGAAAATATAAACTAAAATAGAGCGGTTTAGGGGCCCTCATTTATACTAAGTGTAATTTGATTAAAAAAAATTTAACCAGTTTCTATTCTAAAGTAGAATTTTTCATAAAACAATCTCTAGTCCAATAGGTCAAAGGCAAAGACCTCGGGTTGAATTCCACACCACTATCTGTGTGAGTGGTTAAAGTTGCTATCTTGTCTAAAACAAAGTCACTTATGAATTACTTATCTCATTCTGTATGTGTAAATATTTAAACACCTCTAGGCTGATTGATAACACTGTTATCAGTACATGCTAATATACTATTATAACTGCCATTATTATCTTTCATGTGAGAGACAGTACCTAGTATTTACTGGTATCAATTTGTCTAGTCAGATATGTTTATTTACCATAAGTGTTGTTTATCAAAGTATGTTCCATGAACCACTGGTGTGTCTGTCAAATGGTCTGCAGGATCTCAGAAAGCTTAGAAATAAAAATGAGTTTATCATATATAATTTTTTTTTTAATATTTGAAATACAAAACATTAAATATGAAATATCATTATGCTTTAATTATTTCTTCGGTAGATACAAGTAAATTAGAAAGAAAAGTTTATACCAACCTTAAGTTAACAAACCCAAACAATTATTTATAATGTTAAAAATAATAAAAAAAAATTATTACTTGCTAATTCATTGTTATTACTATTATTGCCTATAAAGGTTTTTCATTCATAATTTTCAACCTCCACAACTTCCNCAGCTTAGTTTTTTTTGCACTGCGTATTACTACCTGTTCAGGTTATATACCTTTACTAATTACTCTAATGAATTTAAGGATGAGAAAGGTTACATTTATAGGAATTGTACCTGCATTTCTTTGGGGATAAAACCATTTTGGAAAAAACACACTGAGTACATATCATACTCTGAAAATTGAAAAATGACACCTGGACACTGGAATCGAACCCGGAACCTTTGGCTTAGTACGCCAATGCTCTTACCACTGAGCTATCCAGTATTCGTCCCGTGCCCAGGCTCATTCTTCACTCATATTTTAAGGCAGAGTCTATGATGGACGTGTGGAAATCGTCGGCTACAAACGTGTGATTGTACTAAGATCACAAGCTATCAGATAACGCAACCACCTTCAATTCGGTAATTGGCTTATTGCAGCCATTTGTACAATTATTTAATTAATTTATTACCCGCCTCGGTGGCGTAGTTGGCTAACGCGCTTGTCGTGTTGAAGCTCGACTGCTGAGGACGGGGAGATCGAGGTTCGAATCTCGGTCAGGTGAACTGGGGGGGGGGTTTCCTAAATGGTTTTCCACTCTCCCTCCACGCAAATGCGGGTTCACTTCCTCTAATTCAACCTTCGCAATTCCTAATCCATTAGAGTAATTAGTACTTAAAGCGTATAACCCGAACGGGTAGTAAGACGCGGTGCTAAATATATATATAATTAATTTATTTAGTATTATTATTCGAGTCCCGTGTCCAGGTGTCATTTTTCAATTTTCAGAATATTATATCTAGATGGTGTAATCCTCACTAAAATGCATAAATAATAGCTTTGGCTATTTGATACAATCAGTACACCCGACCGAGATTTGAACCTCGAACTCCCCATTACTGGCAGTCTAGTCTATTGCAAGGGGAGTAGTGCACTAGACCATGGGGCCACCGAAGCGAGTAACACCTTAGTTGAATATCACACTAACCTGCTTCTGTGGCTTTATAGACTAAGGCATCCCTCTCACATTAGGTGGTAAATCCTTATTCATTAACATCACTTAGAAAAAAATTTGATTGCAAATTTGTTTGAAATATTTCATTCTAATCTGATAAAATTAAGCTACTCTCACAACATTCAATTCTATTACTGAATATTAATGTATTTATTCGGTTATAAGACACATTTTAATCCCATTTAAATGACTCCAATATTATGGGATGATAAAGATAAATATTGATTGCGTCTTACAATCGATGATGATTTAGAATGAAGAGATACGGTAATTTGTAATATACAACAGCCCAAAATGGCAATAATTGAACGTAAATTGAGGGTTTTAGCTGTCATTGTGTTTATTGACAAGACTTTGTTGGTGTCAGAGCTGACACAATTTTTTTTAAGCATAGTCTCAACATAAATTTTTTTTTTTAATCAAAATTGAAACTTCGCACATCCCTATTTATCTCTATTTCTCTATTTTCTTACGTACATAACAAAACATGTTTTCTTAATGAGTATTTATGGCTCTGTCCTAGGTGGTCACAACCAATCAGAAGATCATCCTAGGTGTGGATCGACTCGACTACACCAAGGGTCTCGTCCACAGGCTCAAAGCCTTTGAGCTGTTGTTGGAGCGATATCCGGAACATCTCGAAAAGGTGAAACATCTATGCTATTACAATCAAGACACCGTTTGATGTTGTAGATCACTGGTATTCAACCTTTTTTTTTGTACGCCTACCCCCAGACAAAATATATCTTCAACTTTCTACCCCCAAATCTATTGCTGCATAATACAAGTTATAAATATTCTATAATATATATCTAAAATAAATAACATCCAAAATTATGTATTGAGTAATAAGTTTTAGATAAGAAAAAACAAATCTGACACTCTAGCTCTGTTGATAGCATGTATATCTACTAAGCTAAGGTATCCGGGTTCAATTCCTGGCATGGACATACAATTTATAATTGGGGAAATGTGGGTTTACCCTTTCACAGTGATGAATTAACTGCCGGGGACTGGATGTTGTGCCTGTCCTAGCCTGTTGTTAGATTATAAAGCATATGAAGCTATGACAGGCCTAGCAAGCCGGTAGTGGAAAATATAGGGCTTGGATAAGAAACTTACCCAGACTATAGGCTGGAAACAGTAATGGGTTTAAAGTAAAGATAAGAAAATGGAGAATCACGCTATTAAATAATAAAGCCTATCATATAGCCAACCAGCCGCACATATAGGAGAGAGAGAAATAAAATTGCATGTTCATAAATCTGAGTGACTTATGGCTAACCCAAAATTTTATGATTGTCCCAATTCATAAGTTCATTGAAAAAATATTCCTGAGCAAACAGTGAAATATGTATTGTGCTTAACACACATAATAAATTTGTACAAACACATTTGGAACTTTGATTCTGTGACATCATGCATTTTGGGAGTCTGTGTCCTCCTTTGTGCCAAAGGCATCTGGTCACCTTGCTTGTGGACAAGTAAAAAAATCTAAAGAACTGGTGAAGCTCATATTCAACTATTACGCTCTTGTTGGTCCATGCTGGCAGGTGACGCTTCTTCAAATAGCCGTGCCCTCTAGGACTGACGTGAAGGAGTACCAGGACCTTAAAGAGGAGCTGGATCAGATGGTGGGCAAGATCAATGGCCGCTTCACCACCCCCAACTGGTCACCCATACGCTACATCTACGGCTGTGTAGGGCAGGACCAGCTGGCAGCGTTCTACAGAGATGCTGCTGTCTGTCTCGTCACACCACTCAGGGATGGTGCGTCAGGGAGGGGATTAAATCAATTTATTCTTTTGTTTTATTTTTAGCACGGCATCTTACTACCTGTTCAGTTTATACGCCTATTGATGTACTAACTACGCTGTAAACTAGGGATGAGAAGGACTGAATTTAGTGGAAGTGTACTCATATTTGTGTGGAGGGAGAGTGGAAAACCATCTAGAAAAACACTACCCTTAGTAGACCTGGCCAGAATTCGAATCCTGATCTCCCTGTCATTGACAGTCTAGTCTATTGCAAGAGTGACATCTAAAATTGTTTTTGTGTCCTATCCAAGCTAATACACTGATGGTCTAGTAATGTTAAAGGTACAATTTTGATAAAATTTACCCAAATTTGTGTAGAGGAATAGTTTAAAATCATTTAAGAAAATACACACATCAATACCACCCACCCGTAATTCGAACCCCCAACCTCATCGCTGACAAAACATACAAGATTGCGGGTCTAGCCCATGTTACCACCATCACATGTATTTATTGCTATTAAAAATAAATGATTTTTCTTTAAGCTCTTTTAAACTTATCAACCTCAGTGGTCTTGAGTTAAAGTGCTTGGCTCAGGATCCAATGTTTGTGGAATCAAACCCGGGGTCGACAGATTTTTTTAGCGATAAAAATCCACAGCACAACTTATTTTGGAAGGGAAGTAAAGCCGTCAATCCCATGTCAATTTTGGCTTAAAGAAGCTTGGAAGAGATGTGAGAATACTAAGGATGTTAAACGGTATAGAGCACTAGAATAAATCATGGTTTAAATTAGGAGGGATAGCCAGCACACTTACCTAGGTGATACTGGAGTAGAAATTGTTTAGATATAACACTAAAAAATACATAAACACATTTTCAAGGACAAGCTTTCACTGTCACAGACAGCTTGTCCTTGAAAATGTGTTTATGTGTTTTTTAGTGTTATATCTATACAATTTCTACTCCAGTATCACCTAGGTAAGTGTGTTGGCTATCCCTCCTAATTTAAACCATAAGGATGTTAAACTTAATTCCTCGATACCTTCGATTCTTAGTGGTAGCGAAAGAATCGATAATCGATTTTAATATTACGATTCTCGATATTTCCGATTCCTATCTCTCATTGAAAGTACTGACACGTACAGTGGTGGGTCGAACCTCCAAAAAGAAATTGAAGAGAAATTAAAATATAACACGTTATATAAAGTAAAATATTAAACATATTTCCAGATTTTGCCAATTTTAGGACAAACCTTTCCCCTTTAAATACACCCCTGGCAATGTGCGACTGTGGTATAAAATTCAAAAGTTATAAGCACAGAACGGTCAGTCTTGACTCGATCCCACGTGCAAGCGAAGAAACTGACCTTGAAAACAGCTGGTGTGGGCGGAATAGTTGGGAGGGTAGTGAGGGGTAAGCGCCACTCATAGTTTTCTACTTGCACAACATTCACTTTGCGTTAGCTATCAAGTCGGCAGTGTCTTTTTCGACCGGATTCTCCCTTGTTTTTGTTACACATGGTTAATTTAATCTTTTCTTAGGTTATTATTCCTTTTGTTAGTTTTATTATTGTGTGTAAGAAATAGTGTAAACGGTTATGGTACTTAGTAAAATCAGTGTTTCAGAGCTAAAGCAATTACATTTTTTGGTGGAGCCTCTGGAAAGAAAAAATTGAAATTAAATTGCTCAGGCCAACACCTAGGTTTAATCTTATCCAGGTCACAAAAACTAAAACTAGAGATTTCAAAAGGGAAAATGAATTAAGATCTATCTAAGGAGCCCCATGAGTGAAGACAGACTGACGCTCTAGCCATGATAACAATTTTTGTATTGTGAACGCCCATTTGAATAACCCACGAGCTGCCACTGGACACATGACAACTAAGCAAAATGGAAACATCCATAAAAAGTAGTAATCGATTATTTCTATACTAGCTTATTTGCTGTTAATTGCTCTATATTTTGGTCTAATTAACGAACCTATAAGGTGAAAAGACTTTTGTTTTTAGTTGTTTTTTTCTATTCTTTGAAGTTGAATACATAAGTTTATATGTGAGGTGGGAAAAATAATGAAATAAGAAATGTTCAAGAATCGAGGAAAAACAGGTATTGTAACAGCTATAGAAAAACCTTTCTTGGAAAAATTGATTAACACTTTCTCTCTTGCTCTTAGAAAATTGTTTGCTGATATTATCACTATGATCAGAAAGTGCAGTTAAATACTTTGAAAAAATAAAATATTTTAAACTCGGGATTTTTAATAGCCAACTTGATTTTGTGTGTGTCCTTAACTGGCCTTTTGATTCTGATTTCAAAATATGCATACAAAGTGGCAAATGGACAATCTATCGACAGCTATCCCGGTTTGGAATGACAATGAGATTCTTAAAAATACCTTTAGAAGGGAGTGTAGATTTATTTTACATCCATTACTGTTTCTAGCTTATGGTCTGGGTCAGTTTTTTATTCAAGCCATATATTTTTCCACTGTCGGCTTGCTAGGCCTATCGTAGCTTCAACTGCCTTATAATCTAATTTAAGACTAGGACAGGCACAACAACCAGTCCCTGGCCATTAATTCATTACTGTGGAAGGGTAAACCCACATTTCACCAATGATAAATTTTTCAGCCATGTCGAGAATCAAACCCAGAACCCTTAGCTCAGTAGAGAGATATGCTAACAGCTGAACTAAGGTGTCGGATTGAGTGTAGATTAGTTTGTTAAAACAAAACTTAAGAAAAATGTAACTTCTTCTCCTTCCACTTGACCAGTATTTGAACTGGGAAATAACTAAGTGTGATGTGGTGCAAGATAAAACAAATTATTGGCAAATAATGGACTTTACCAAATCTTTCGTATGTGTCTATAAATAAACAAACATGAATTAAAATATGATAATAGAGCACAGGCATAAAACACAACTGAGTGAACCAACAAAGTTTTTCAACAAATGACTTGTTTATAGCCCAGTATTTCAAATACCCACCAGATTACAAAGCACCATATTGCTCCTTAATAAATGATACAGCTTGGTTCATGTGCAGTGATATGTCAAAGTTCAACAGAAGATGACCTCTTAAAGATATTGTTGTCCCATCTAGTTGAATTATGTCTTGATGTGGCATTAAGCGTGTTGTTTGTAACTTATTTTTCTGACCTGACCTTTTTTTTGGTGACTCATAATCAGTTTTAAATTGGACTTTAGATATAAACTAGGGCAAAGACAAATAAACTTAAATTTGTAACCCATGGATTTACATAACATGTTCAAGTTAAAACCTGTCTCGTTTTCGACGATTAACACTTAGGTAGACAATATAGCTCATACCAGTTGTCGTACTAGGGTATGGCTTTTAGGGGTATACGAAGTCCATTTTTTCAATTTGAATCAAAGTCTAATCAAAAATCCCAAATATTCTCAAAGCCAAATCGGAGGTTGAATAAATTCCGTTATTTTTATTATCGAATAAATATATTGTGAACAATGTCATGTCTTAATACCTGTTAGGGTTATATGCTTGAGTGCTAATTACACTAATGGGTTAAGAATGGGAAAGGTTGAATTTAGGGGATTTGCATTTGCGTTGAGGGAAAGTGGAAACTCATTTAGGAAAAACCATCCCTGGTTCGCTCGACAGAGATTTGAACCTCGATCTCCCCGTCCTAGGCAGTTTAGCTTAACACAAAACCAGCGTGTTAGTCAACTACGCCACTGAGGCTGGTAATACTGTCAAACTGTTATTTCAGTTTATAAGGGGACAAATTACAATTAGAAATACCTCCTTCAAATTCTCCAATTTCGAGATACATATATATGCGATATATATATATTTGTGTGTTTAGGTTACATCAATCCTGTCTGGGAAGATTAGCCTCGGCACTTATGTATCGTTGCTCAGGGGACGGCTGAATGAACTAATCATACATTCTTTCTGTGGAGGCTCTTTCGATGTTTAGATGAGATGTGTTGATTGTGTGAGTGAATAAGAGGGTGTGAACCAGTAAACATTCTTACCAAACCCTGGTGACCTTTGAGATAAACTATCCATAGTAACAGCGTGGTATTCTTAGGTGATAAATCAAGATATTGTCACAACAAGCTCTTATTTTAAGATTTTTTCATATTAGTATTAATCGATAATGTACACTTTGTTTATCCTGAAAGGCAGTAGTCGGCATAAAGAATCACATTATAGTGAAGCTTATAATTTATCATAGTGTAGTTGATCAAGGTGGGTAAGGAAGGCCAAGTGTAAGGGTGTGCGGAGTCCAATTTTTCAATTCAAAGCAAACTCTAATTGAATATATGAAATATTCTCAAAACCAAATCGAATTTCGAAAATTTTCTTTTGGTGGTTTTATGCTGTAAAAAATATTATGATGTAATTATTTATATAACTTAAATGCACTAAAATTATTGTAAAATGTTTTATTGCGCCATTTTTTGTAATATTTTGTGTTAATCTTACAAATAAAGCTTTTATCACAAATTAAAATTCAATTACGTACTAAAGTTTTTTCCATAAGAATATTAATTTGTAATGTATTGAATGTCTCAGAATGGCTATAATTGAAAATAAATGGAGTATTATAGCTGTCAATATTTTTATTGGCAAAGCTTCTAAGCCGGAATTTGTTTTGAATCGAAGTCGAAGCTGATGTTTGTTCTGAGGCCAAGTCAGAAGTTTCAAACCTTGCGCACGCCTAGCCAAATGTATATAACAGTTTTGAATGGCAATAATTAAATATAATTTAGTATTTTACTTGGCAAAGCCTTGTAATTTTCGAAGCCAGATTTTTTCCCTGAAGCATATTCATAACTGATATTTAAAAAAAAATTCAAGTTGAAGCTTCACACACCCAGTTTCTGTAGCCATCTTGGTATTTGTCTTGCTAAATAAATATTCTCTGCCTACAGGCATGAATCTGGTGGCTAAAGAGTTTGTGGCTTGCCAGATCAACCAACCGCCTGGTGTTCTTATCGTCTCGCCTTTTGCGGGTGCCGGGGAGATGATGCACGAGGCTCTCCTCTGCAACCCGTATGAGACCGAGGAGGCTTCGGAGGTTATTCACAGGTGGGTTTACTTTGCGACGTTTTAGAAAATGTGGAACATTTAAGCTTTTAATAATGATTGGATCTTAAAATCATTAAGGATATTTGAGGATTAAAGACTCCACCTGTGTAGATTTGGTTTTTAAAATTTGTGCTTAGTAGATACCCAATTTTGTAATTGCTAAAATAATTAAATTTTGTTAAATATAAAATTGAATTTTGTGATTAAAAGTGTGTTATATTTATAAGAAGCTACAGGAAAGGTGGATAAGATTATATAAGAAGGATCAAACTAGCACAATATGGCCTTTAAAATAACAAAAGAACACAGTTCACACTGAACAAGGAGGTAATGCCTGCCTCCTGAAGAAAATTTATAGCCATCGACCAATCCCCTGACCTAAGTTTAATTCTATTGGAACTCATTTGGAGGAAATGAGAAGTCTGCAATGCAACTTCCTAAAAGAGAAAACCCAAAATCTTTTTTATGAAGTTGTATTGCTGATTTCACACTCACTATTGATGAGTTTTGATAAAATGAAACCTAGGTCGGGGGATTGACTGGTAACAATCAATTTTCTTTGCTAGGCAGCCATTACCTCTTTGTCCAATGGCAGCGATGCAATGTGGGAACTGTTCTCCTTTTCACTGTAAATGTCATATTGTCTTTGTTCCTTTTAAATGTTTCTCTCCACCTTTCCTGTGCAGACTTCCAAATATAACAAAATTACCCCATAAAGTGATGTTTTATTTATATAAAGATTAGATATATTTACCTAATTTGATTTAAACATTTTTGTTAGAATGCATTCATTATGGTGCTAATACATTAGTTTAAGTGTTAAATTAATTGTGTGGAGTCTGGTTGTCAAGTTTGCCCTATTATTATTTTAGTTATTAACCAATAACATGTTGTATTAGAGCTGTAAAACAAATTCCAATTCATGGTTTAAAAGAAATTTAAAAAAATCTTGAATCTGATAATTTCTCTAATCTCGAATATCCTAATAGCCTAATTATAATCAATTATAAGCTCTGCGTGTTTGTAGGGCTCTGAAAATGCCAGAAGATGAGCGAACCTTGCGTATGAACTACTTGAGGCGACGTGAGAAACAAAACGACGTGGATCAGTGGCTACGTCGCTTCCTTAAGGCGATGGGCTCCGTTGTGGAAGGATTGGAGGATACCATGCCGACTGTCATGCAACCTGTCACCCTGGACGACTTCAATGATTATTTGGAAAAGTGAGCTAGTTTCATCATCATCATCATCATCGTGAATTGTTTCCAGGCTGAGACCGGGTCACTTTATTAAAATGCCTCCATCTCACTCACAAACTTGCTGTTATCTGTCCCTCCCAGCTTTTCCTTGCTCTCCCTTGCTGTCGTTTTCCTCCCAACTTCAACTCCAAGGGTGACCTGGTGATCTAGGGGTAAGGTGTCAGACATCTGTGCTGGGAGTCCAGGGTTCAGTCCCGGCACAGTTTAATCTAATTGCCAAACTCTTCCTTCACTTCTGATAAGACATGTATTAATCACAACTTGTGAATGTGTGGAATGCCAGGCCTCCACTGTGGTTCGGATTCCACGTTAAACTTTAGGTCCTCCATTTCATCTCACAATCACCCTACCATTACACATTAGTATAAGTGCGTATAACCCGAACGGGTAGCAAGACGCGATGCTAGTAATAATAATAATTTCCTTTATTATAGTGGTGGCCAACAGTCGTAGGACCTATAACAGGCCAGCACTGAAAGTACGCAAGTACCATACAAATACACCTATTCTAACTTAGATCTAACCAGGGCGTAGTACAGACACAAAAAACGGTCAACTCTTTTAAATGATGACATAATAAATTTAATAAGTCCAATAATAATAAAACTCCATTATTCTCCTCAGGAGCCTTTCATTTTCCATCTCATTACATGGCCATACCATCTCAGGCTTGCTTCCTCTACAATCTCATGTGCTCCCCATACTCCCATCAACTATCCCAGATAGAAGCAACCAGGGGATATTATATTTCCTACTTGATAACAGCTTGAATATTTTATCCTTTTACTTAGTTTACTTATCAATCAAAATCCCTTAACAATTTGTGTGCAAAGCTTCGAAAGTTTTGCGTTCGCATAAAATATTTGTCGACTTCTATTTGAAACAAAAACTACTAATTTAATAATCACATAGCTTCACCAAAACATTTAAAGTCTAATGACACATTATTGCCAAATGTTTGTCATTGTACATCACATTACTCAACTTTTAAATAATTAAATTAGGAAGGATAGCCAGCATTCTTACCTTGGTGATACTGGAGTATAAATTGTTTAGATAGAACACTTTAAAACACACACACACACACACATTTTTAAGGACAAGCTTTCACCGTCACAGACAGTTTCATCAGGTCAAGAGAGTGGACTGATGCTATTGGTTGAACTGCAAGCTGTGTTGGCTATCACTCTTAATCCAAACCATGATTTATCCTAGTGCTCTATTCCAAATAAATAATTAAATTACATGTTGTGATAAATAACTAAATTTATCAATTTATGACAAAATATGTTTATGTTTGCAATATAACATTTAGTATTATTATTATTATTATTATTATTATTATTAGCACCGCGTCTTACTACCCGTTCGGGTTATACGCACTTACGCTAATGTGTAATGGTAGGGTGATTGTGAGATGAAATGAAGGACCTACAGTTTAACGTGGAATCCGAACCACGGTGGAGACCTGGCATTCCTCACATTCACAAGATGTCTTGTCAGAGGTGAAGGAAGGGTTTGGTAATCAGAAAAATCTTTGCCGGGACCTGGGATTGAACCCCGGCCGCCAGCATAGAAGTCTGACACCTTACCCCTAGACCACCAGGTCACCCAACATTTAGTAAATGATACCTTATGTCCTATAGTGTTATGCAACATTACTTCTTTTTTTTTCTAATTTTGAACTTTAATTTTTCTTTGGGGATTACTTATTGGCCCGAAGAGACCTCTCACATAATACGACCCTAATATTTTGAAAGTTACCCACATGAAAAATAAAAGGTCTCAAATATACTCCATGGTGAAAACTTAATAAATTTTACACAATTTTATTATGCCCTACAAGTGCTTGTCTGGATGCGTAGGAACTCATAACAATTTTATTTTTTTCCTCCAAAGTCAAACACTAGCCTCGGAAACACCAAACTTGTTAGCATGCTTGCACTCTATTGGTTTGTTGCACCTCACATATTGCCATTAATTTAAAGTTCATATCGTAGCTCCTTCTCAACATGATCACACACTTGCGGATCTGTCATGGTGTGGTTTTTTTTTAAATATCAGAAACAAAGCACAGATTCTTCCACCAACTAACACTGACCTATTCACTTCCCATTACAGTGACACTAAAGAATGGATATCCTCCCTCTCGCTTTCTCTGTTTTAACCATGAGCTTATTATCAGACGTGAGCGTGCACACCGATTCTGGCCAATACAACTACAGTATGCTACAAAATTGAACTCTGTATACATCTGATGGGGGAGGGAGGGGGTGTTTCAGTGAAAAATGTTAGTCTACTTACAAGTACAATGTTTAGGAGAAAAAAAATGTCACTGTTTTTGGGCCAATAGGGTATTTCATATTATTCAATTTGACTTCGGACACCCTCACTCATTGTATATTTTTTTCAATTATTTTTTTTACCGTCTTATCTATATTATGTATTTACTATTTACAAGTATCTTTATTTAAAACAATATGACTATCTTGTTTACCAGTTATGTCGGTAATAAGCACAAGTTGGCCCTACTGCTGGACTATGACGGCACCTTGGCGCCTTTAGCACACCACCCAGACTTGGCCGTCATCCCACCAGAGACTAAGAACATAATCGAGCGACTCGCCAACTTTCCGGATGTTTACATTGCCATTATTTCTGGCCGCAACGTTAACAACGTCAAGGAAATGGTGAGAGAGGAAATGCTCAAACATCAGCCTTTTTTTTTAAATAAATTATTGTTTAAATCATAACTTTATATTTTCAATTAGTAACACCTTAGCTTAAGTCAGCAGGATGTCTGCCTACTGAGCCAAAGGGTGCTGGGTTTGATTCTTGGCATGGCTGAAACACTTATCATTAGTGAAATTGGGGCTTCGGCTTTCACAGTAATGGATTAACAGCCAGATTATTGAGTTTTGTGTCTGTTCTAGATTTAAGTTAGTTGAGTGCTTAAATAATCAGTCAGTTCAGAAAGTGCATGGTAGATAGACTAATTCAATTGTAAATATTAGGAATGGATAACAGTGACAGAGATTATTAATGTTTCAATGTGACCTTGACAATTTTAACTTTTCTAGCCACATAATCAATAATAAAAGAAGCAGACATTTGATTTTGACTCACTTACTATTAACTGTTAAAGACATAAATTTCTTTACATGTACTTGATTTGGTAGTTTAAATTCGAGTAATAAAGTTTTGATAGATTTTGTGTGGGTAGGGATTAGAATTGTAAAATTTTATTTTGAAGAAAGATTTAGGATTTAAAGTTAATTTTTCCGATTTTGGGCACTATCTTGTATTTGGGGGTGTGTGGTTAGTATATTGATGTTTTTGATACCTTTATTTGATGAGTTCTATTTTATCTTGATTAAATGTGTTTGTTTGTTTTAGGTTGGTATTGAGGGTATTACATACGCTGGAAACCATGGTCTTGAAATTCTGCATCCAGATGGCAGTAAATTCGTCCATCCTATGCCTGTGGAGTATGAGAATAATGTGAAAACATTGCTAAAAGATCTACAAGATAAGGTGATTTGTAATTTTTTTTTAAACTTTATATAACTTTTTTTAAATTGAAAAATGACACCTAGACATGGCACTCAATCCCGGGACCTTTGACTTAGTACAGGGTGACCTGGTGGTCTAGGAGTAAGGTGTCGGACTTCTGTGCTGGGGGTCCGGGGTTCGATCCTCTGTCCTGGCACAGATTTATCTGATTACCAAACCCTTCCTTCACCTCTGACAAGACATCTTGTTAATTTGGGGAATGCCAGGCCTCCACCGTGGTTCGGATTCCACGTTAAACTGTAGGTCCTCCATTTAATCTCATAATCACCCTACTATTACACATTAGCGTAAGTGCGTACAACCCGAACGGGTAGTAAGACGCGGTGCTAATAATAATGACTTTTAGTACACCAATGTTTTAACCACTGAGCTATCCAGGAGTTGTCCCGTGCCCAGGGTCATTCAATTTTGAGTCAAAGTCTGTGATGAATATGGTATTTATATGTGGCTATAGCCGTAATTAACCAACGTAATAGTTTAGCTATTTAATCTTAACTCTTTATAAAATTATTAAATGGTTTTTTACAAGAAAAATGTATGAAATAAAATGTATTAAGAATGTTATTATAACTAGGGTTAGGTCACTTCTACTATTTTAATATAATCCTTTTAATTTTACTTAATAAATCCTGAATCTTGGAGAAAATTATTAATATAAGAGAAAATAATATAAATAGTAACATAATGTTGACAGTGGTAAATGATGAAAGTATCGGCCTCCGAGAGCTAGCCACAATCTCTGTACACGGCGACTCATAACTGACAGTATGCCATGCAGTTAATAGCCGTGTATTTATTATGTTTGTGACAGGTGTGCAAGCAAGGAGCGTGGGTCGAGAACAAGGGCGCACTCTTAACATTCCACTACCGCGAGACTCCAGTGAACATTCGCCCTGACATGGTGGCTGAGGCCAAGAAGGTGAGGGAGTAATTTATATTGTATAGTATTAACGCATCCATTTTTTCCCCCTATGAGGAGAATCTGACTTGAATACAGGCACTATATTATAATCATCATCATCAACTGTTTCCAGCTTGTGGCCAGGTCAGTTTAGTAAAATGCCTCCATCTTCCATCATGCTTCCTCCTTTAATCGCTTCTTTTATTTTCCTGACACTTGCACACTTTAGGTTATCTGCTTCTCCCATCACTAAGTCTTCCTGGCGGTCTTTTTCCTGCGTACTTCATCTCCATAACTCTTTAGCAAAAGTCACAATCCATAATAAAGTATTTCACTAAGTATGTTAGATCGTGTCGCACGTTTTTTTTTT
>CABFOV010003015.1:47577-72932 GCA_902141375.1 Timema poppense
GGCCTCAAAGCTAATATTTTTTTTAAACAAGTATTTGTTTCACCCTTATCTAAAACTATTTTTTTTATTTCACTTTTGACTTTTCTTTGAATTCTTTAAGTTTCACTTCACAATGCACATGAAAAAAGTGATCGCACACTCCTAAATTTTGTTTTAATTGTCTATTTAATTGACACCAGTCTAAACGACAGCTTTTAAAAAGTAACTATCGGTCCAGAGTATTTCTCCCGTTGCATGCATGATATTATTTTCATCGTAACTGATAAGAAGTGTGTAAAGAATTTCTAGATAATGTTCCACAATTTTAAATAGGTCTGATATAGCTCTTGTGTATAACAATGTTTTAGTAACAGTAAATGTATATTTTTGTAATTCATAAGACTGTCTCATATATTGACTGTTTGGAATGAAAAAAATGTTAAGGATATATTATAATCAAATAAGTCATGAACACAAGGTGAGTTTTCACAATTGATTTGGTTGCGTCTTGGTATCAGGTGTTATCGACTGAATGGTTCTAACCAAGATGGAGGGCGAAAATGACTTTTTGAGTGATTTTTCGTTAACATAAATGGCGGTTGAGGTGGAATAGATATAACAACTGGTAGGTTAATTAATGTAAAGCTAAATATACTGCAAATTGAAATAGAATGCTTCATTTAATGTAATTATTAGTTGGATTGGTGTTTATTTTGAGGGGGCCTAATATTAACACAACATACCAAGCTAAAACTTATCACCCCAAAAATAACCTATAGAAAACATGTAGTATTTATGTAAGAGTAAACAGGCCTAGCTCATTGACTTTATTTATTTTATCAATAACTAAACAGTTTACAAATAAAGAATAAATACACAATACTAGTTTTTAAAAATCTCAAAATAATGTGGAGAATAAGGGGTATTATAGTCAGGCCTCCACTGTGGTTCAGATCCCACGTTAAACTGGAGGTTCTCCAGTTTCATCTCACATTCACCCCTACCATTACACGTTAGCATAAGTGCATACAACCCGAACGGGTAATAATAATAATAATAAGGGGTATAAGTAGTGTTAAATGCTACTAATATAACAATTTTTTTTTTCTTTTTACCTGTAAGTAATAGACGCTACTTACTTACTAGGTATCATATATTTCTAGCTAGTAATTGATTTATATTTTATTTTTCATCTGCTAAAATCTATTGAAAACAAAGTTATACTTGTTTTAATCAAATATAAGGAGTCGTGCTGTTTTGAAATTGGTGCACAGTTATCAGTTCATAGGTTGATACCAGGCTATTTAGTTTGATCAAAGAGTTACTAAATTGAGGTCTGGATTTATCTTGGTCATAAACATTTGTAACCATATGCGATACTAGAAGTTTGAAAACACTCCGGTCATAAACATTTATACCAAGTCAATAGTGAAAAAACACCTATAGATAATAATTATAGTTTATCATATATTTCTAATAGAACAAGTTTGTACAAATCTAAAAAAAAAATGAGTTAGTTTTGTAAAATGTTAAATTATTACTCCTTTCAGTAAAGTTATTCTTTGAATGCTAATTTATATAATGCAGATTGAAGATCGTGGAGTTGTGATTTTGAGCAGCTAACGTGCAACCAACCTTTGTTTGTCGTTTATAAGACATTGTTCAGAAATGTTTTTGGAGGGATCATAGCATTTCTTTGCCTCTCCATATTTATCTAGTTGCTATCCAAACCTTTTAATAACACTAGGATGTGAAAATTTTCAGCCCACATGCAAAACCAGGCCTTTTGAGTGATTTTAAAATCTTCAGCTGAATTTATTGACACTTTCATTAAGTGTTTTAAAAAATGCATTTGACTTGAACCTTCCTACTGTATGATCCTACCACCACCATCTTCATCATCAACTGTTTTCACCCCTTGGCTGAGTCAGTTTAGTTAAATGCCTCCATCTTCCTCTTCCCTTACTTTCATCAATTCTTCTCTTCCCTCTTCTCCCTTGCTGTTTTTTTCCTACATACTTCCAAACTACATAATTTTCCTCGGGATTCTCCTTTTCCATCCTCATCGCGTCTCCATACTATTTCACCTTTGCTTCCTCCACTCTCTCGCATACCCCTCCCCTATAGCTCCACCACCACCACCTAGTTTAAGTGAATTCAAAAAGAATCAAATTCAAAATTATGTAAAAAAATATTTTAAAGAACTTTTGTGATGTATTTGAGCAGCTTAGCTCAACATTATTCTTAAGACAAGCTTGACAATCAAACATTGGAGCACTAATTTGCAATTAAGTATGAATTGATCTGCTAAACTTAGAATTTTCTTGCGGGAAGAATATACTAATAATTATGTTACTGTAATGCAGAAAAGTTAACTTTATGGATTTTATTTATTCTCTTTGTTAAGAAAAATAAATTCAATATAAAATCACAAATATTAGGTTGTTAAACTTAAATGTATGTGGGCCACCAAATTTAAAACACTTAATATAAGTTAATCCTGTTTAAAAAAGTGTATATTTCTAAAACATAATTCAATAGAGCCTTGAATACATGTAATGTACTATCCAAATTATTATGTATATTTTTGTTTGGGAAACATCTTCGAGCAAGGATTACTTTTATTAGCTTTCATTGGTATAACATTTTAACTTTTTTCACAGCTACCATACGTTTTATGTTTCTAAGTGTTTATGTCAGCACTTAATTTTTACAGCCTGCTACCAGATAAATATAAATAATTTTGCCTTTACACTTGAACACAAATGAGATCATAATTTTTGTGACATCAAAATTTGTAAGACCAATGCTAAGATATTACTAGATATATTGGCGTTACTAAATACTTACGAGTTAAATACTTGTGCCAAGTTGCATTAACACAAAAGCCAAAGAGCCGTTCTTAATGTGCCATTAGAGGATTGAACATAATCTCAAGGTCATTCATATCCTAACACTGATTATATTATAACTAGAAAAAAAGAAGTTTTCACTAAGCAATTTTTCTTAATATAGAAAGAAGGTTTTAATAGTATCATTCAAGTTATGTATGTAATTATGTTGATTCTTTATTTATATATTCTTGATAAAGGAGGTTTTAATAGAATTATTCAAGTTATGTAATTATGTTGATTAATTATTAAAGTGTTGCACTAAAAATATTCCTTGTTCTTTTGCTATTGATATAAATTGAGATTAATCCTAATTTAACTATGCACAGTATTAAACTATGTTATAGGGTTGCCTAAAAGGTTTTTTTTTTAAATATATGAGTCCATAAACAAACTTATTTTTACATCAGCACAAAATTATTAATCAAAGTTGCCATTTCGTAGGTCCAATACAATCATGTTACAAATAGTAGCTGATTTACTTTGAGTGGTCATAGCTCCTGGCTACAGATCCCGAGGTCCCAGGTTTGATCCCTGGCACTTCCAGAAACTCAGCCCTATAGGGAAAAATGAGTAGCTCCTTGAACAAATAAAAACAGCTGTCTAGAAAACTGATATTAATAGCCAGAGGCTTTGTTGTGCTGACCACATGACACCCTCTATCGGTATGTGCTGGCACTATCTTCATTAACATTATGGAGGTTTTTTTTATGGGTGATCAGAAACCTTAGCTCAGTCGATAGCATGTTTGTCTACAGAGCTAAGGGTCCTGGGTTTGATTCCCACCAAGGCCGAAAATGTATAATTGGTGAAATAAGGATTTAACCTTTCATAGTGATAAATTAACACCTCGGGGGGACTGAATGTTGTGCCTGTCCTAGTCTTGAATTAGATTATAAGGCAGAGGTGGCTAAACAGTCGAATGCGATTGACCGCGGCCGATAGTTCCGTTGATTGATGAAAAGAGCGAGAGAAAATGAAATGGTTTGCAGATTTTCCTCAAATCAACATTTGAAATATCGACGCTATCTCACTGATGACAATTTATAATCCCACCTACGTCTATGACAGTAATTATTATGATCACTCATTCGACAAACTATCTTAAGTTATTTGGTGTCATGCATGTATTACCTATGTGGTTTGATGAAGTTGCTATTAAAAACTACACAAAACTAGGTTATTAATTTTTTTTACCACTTAAACAAAATAAGCCTATAGTTCCGTAGTAAATCGCAAAAGAGTTTCATTCTCTCGAGTAGATCCCTATAGCCTATCTGGCCACTCCTATTATAAGGCATATGAAGCTATCACCGGCTGTAAACAGTAATGTATGTAAAGTTAAATTTTATGGGAATGGGTTTGCTGTTTAAGAGCAAAAGGAAACAATCAAGCATTAGTTATTAATAAAATAATGTATGTATGTACCTACTTATTAAATTACATCCAATACAAATAAAGTTAGGTAGATCACACAAAAATGTTTGATAAGTTGTTATTCTTAGCACAAGTCAAGTACATTAGTGCATGTATTTTTTTAAATCTCATTATAAAAAATAAAGGTAATGCCTAGGCAATGTGTTCATTTTCGGATTCTTCTTTATTCTCGTTTGTAACACCAATTTCTGGCATGCTGGTTATAAGACCTTGTATGCGTCCTAAAACAACTTCATTTGTGCTGACACAGTTCTCTACTTTGTAAGGGGGGTGGATTTCTAAAATGTCTTGAAGTTTCAAAATATTTCCATCCTCTTCAATAGGGATTCTATTCGCCTTGAGCCAATCTTTTAACTTGCAGAGCTGGATTTCAGCTGTCTCTTCATTCCAGGCGGAAGTGGACGGTGCAAACAATTGCTGCAACTGCGCTGGGGAATTCTTAGTGCAGATGTCAAGCGAATGAATGTTATGCTCTGGGAAGAGCAAGAGTCGCATTTTATCGCTATCTCGTTGCACTAAAATAACACTGGAAATAATAAAAGATACAAGTTAATTTAATCGCGGACTACTTATGGCTGTCTATTCACAGGAGTCAACCAATCTTTCAGTATACATATGACAAGCAGTCATAAGGATTGAATTTATAGTGATATTGACAATATACAAATAAGTTCAGGTCAAATGGGGTTTTGTCTAAATATCAACATCATATTACCCAGTGCCAAGATTATAGGCTACTAACACTGGTGATCACACAAGTTGTGTCAAGCTCACAATAAACAAAATTTCTGGAAACAGTTGAGGTTCGAATCTCGACTTCGTGCACCAGATGTGATGTTTTATCCTACTTTCACGCAAACGCGGCTGCATCTTATCTCATTTACTCTCAAAACCTATGAGACATAAAGTCGTCAATAAGTCATAATACTGTTTTACACAATATTAGGCTATAATCCTTATGCTTGGTATTACAGATCATTCAAATTATTTATTAATATTTAAAAAATATATTCAAACCATCGTTGACTTACCTTGTGGAAACGGGATCAATAGTGTAAACAGTACCAAAATGTTTACTTCCATCTTCTGTGACTAATTTAACATACTTTTGAACAAAGTTTTTCAAGTTTAAGGCAGTTGGTTTGGCTAGTGGATATTCACGCTCACACTTAATTACCATTATTATAAGGTTTTATTAATCAACTTAATGTTATTATAATAAAGCATCAGTTTACGATGTTTATTTACCTCCACAGCATAGGGATAAGTACAGTAATGCCACTCTAATGTTGGCAAGTAGAACCACAATACTAGCGCTCGCGTCGTTGGTGCAAGAACTAAAAGATCCGAAGCGAGACGTTACATTTGGAACACTGCGCATTTTCTATTTTGGAATGTCAATTAACCAATTATTATATCAAATTCAATCAAATGTAACTAAATCCTATTTTATAACCAAGCCACGTTATAAAATGTAAAATCTAGCTAAAATCCATCTTTATAATAAACAACAAATTGCTAACAAAAAATTAATGCATTTAACGTCCACGCATGAACATTTACGTGACATCATTGCAAGCGGTTCCTAGAGGTAGTGACCCAAACTAGTTTACTGGATCTACTAGTCATATAAGAGTGTCCACCACGTGTTAATTACCCCCTTTACATTTAAGGGGTAGATATCGGATATCAATATTGAAGGTTCGATGTTTATTGGGCGATGATTTACAACCATCGATATTGACGGTTTGATGTTTGCTGATCGATGGCGTGTGTCTCGTGGATGTAGTTAAAGAACATAAATTGTTGAAAATCATCCACTAACAAACAAAACAATTGATGCTCATGGTACCGAAGAAACACATATTATATATATATATAACACCTAACCGAGGTTATCGGCCCAAAATATCAATGCCTAAAAACTATTGACCTATGAAAATCGATAGCGTGAACATCGAACTTTGACCAAGACAAGAAACTGTTTGGATAAAAAGATGGTTTCAAAATTAGAGCTTTTTCAAACAGTGGACGACAGTTTATGGTTATTATCATTATTGAATAGACAATATCAAGATCTAGCATTTTAAACACGATATTTTTTTAAAATTTGATCTCTATGTATTATTTTATGAAGCTGAACTGTTTGAAATTTTGGTCTGTTTTATATATATGTTTGTTTGTAAGGTTATATTTATTTTACTTAAACATATAACTATAAACATGAATAAAAGCACGAGAAACGTATAGGAACAAACAGTTGACACCAGCCCCAAGGGGTTCTCGACAACACACACATTGAACATATAAAATAATTCGCATAGAAATGCAATGGCGCCCTGGCGGGCTGAAAGATGCTCTCTGTAGGTTAGGGGTGGGAAAATTATATATATATATATATATAGTTAAGAAACAGTTATTTGATTTAATTAAAAGAAAATGATTGAAATCCAGTGTTGATTGATAAAAAAAGAGATACTATTAATATCAGTAAGATCATTGATATTTAAAGATGTTTTACTCACCATATTTTTCTTTGATCTGATCGCAATATTGTATCCTATTGATAGATTAAAAAACTATCGACCAGAAAATATTTAATTTGTGTTCAATTTGTTTTGATTGCCCTCTGTTGATTTACACTAATACTACTAGAACAACTCGTTGCCATCCGATGGCTCTAAGATCCCAGCAGCTTATCCCTCACAGATGAATACTCTCTTAACGTATTGAAGTATAATTTTTTTTCAATCATCTCGTTGTTGGCTAAATCAATTTATATTAATTTATGTGCCAATCGTGTGAAGCTAACTTCTCTGGTATTGTCGTATTTCTTCAAGTGTGATTGAAATTTCAAACGATGCCTTCCTTATATAGGAACATAGACCGGAATCGACCACAAATGTTTACACCACGTCTTTCAAATCACTTTTTATGAATAATTAAGTCTGGAAATAAAAACTATTCGATTTCAACACCCCATGAATCGCTAAGAGCCCAAACTCTGATAAATGCGACCCACTGAAATTGGTAGAGTCCAGAGTATAGTTAGTATTCAAATATACGTTAAAACACTCTATCATTGTATCAAACTTAAGTAGCTCAGAGCAAGAGTGTTGGACATTGAGTAAGATATTCCGTGTTCTATTCTCCCTCGATCCAGTTTTTAAATTATGCTTTTTTTTAATTTCAAATATTTTTTGGCGATTTCATTACAATGGATGAATATTCATAAATTCGTCGAAATAATTTGCCGTCGGGATTTTAGGATAAAAATCGGTGCTTTTGATTTTACCTATATCAAAGAAACTGAACTGTAGATCCTATTCTATTTATCCAATGGAAAATTATAATCATCAGAGAGCTATAAAATTGAGCCCGATCTGTTTTGACTGCCCTCTGTTGATTTACACTAATACTACTAGAACAAATCGTTGCCCTCCGATGGCTCTAAGATCCCAGCAGCTTATCCCTCACAGATGAATACTCTCTTAACGTATTGAAGTATAATTTTTTTTCTATAAGTTCGTTGTTGGCTAAATCGATTTATATTAATTTATGTGCCAATCGTGTGAAGCTAACTTTTCTGGTATTGTATTTCTTCAAGTGTGATTGAAATTTCAAACGATACCTTCCTTATATAGGAACATAGACCGGAATCGACCACAAATGTTTACACCACGTCTTTCAAATCACTTTTTATGAATAATTAAGTCTGGAAATAAAAACTATTCGATTTCAACACCCCATGAATCGCTAAGAGCCCAAACTCTGATAAATGCGACCCACTGAAATTGGTAGAGTCCAGAGTATAGTTAGTATTCAAATATACGTTAAAACACTCTATCATTGTATCATACTTAAATAGCTCATAGCAAGAGTATCGGAGAATCAGTAAGATGTTCTTTGTTTTAATCTCCCTTGATCCATGTTTTAATTAATTTTTTTTTTTGATTCCTCTACATTGGATGAATATTTATGAATTCTTCGAATTAATTTACTGTCGGGATTTTAGAATAAAAATGTGTACTATCGATTTTACCTAAATAGAACGAAAACGAATCATAGATCATATTCCATTTATACATTCGAAAACTATATTCATAAGCGGAAATTAAAATTGTGTTCAATTTGTTTTGATTGCCTTATTTGTATGTATACTCCATTCACGGTAGGAATTACTCTCTGAAAGGTCTTTTTTCCTAACAATATCCTACTATATAATATATTTTAGGTATGGAAAAAGGCCTTTCAGAAAACAATTCCTACGCTGAACAGACTTTACATTCGGACTACTCGAATTCAAATTTAATCTCAGTATTAACTATTATGCTCTCTGAGGAAATATGGTATATAGAAAGAACATGCATGCATTCATACATGCCTAATCACGCCATTCTCTTACGGGTTAAGTAAGAAACTGTGCACACATTTCAAATAATCAAAAATTGGAAAACAAATTTTATCAACAATGTTTAATAATATGTATATATACCGTATTACATCAATTGAAAACTTCAAGCATTATTCACAGGTCTCATATCATACTCGAGAATGATATGTTTTGCTCGAGTTATTTTAATTTACGTGAATCGTGATATCACATCTTTTTCCTTAAGTTAGGCGAACCTTAATATAACGTCACATTAATTTAAAGTTAAGTTGATTGGGATCCCTGCATAAGAACAAAGAAGCCAAATTATATAAATACATATTTTTGTAAAGGACTTAGTTTTATTGTAACAGGTGCTATATTTCAATTGATTGACTGCCTCACATATAAGTTTTTAAAAATATCAATATTTTATATTTACATTGTAGGAATAATAAGTATATTTAGACATTTTATTAATATTTATTAAAGTTGAATATATGAACAGTACAATGGTTAAGAAAATATTATAGTAACATATTTATATATTTAATTTAAAAAATGTGTCACTATATTGCAATTACTCTTCACATCTCTGTGGATTAAATAATTATTTTATGTTACTAATATCTAGAGAAGCATCAGCACAAATGAAACCATTAGCGCCATTCATTTGGATCAAGATAAACAATTTTTGAGCTCTTCAATGAAAAATAAATACATAAATTAAAGAGCTTCTTTTTAAAGTGCGTAAAAACGATATTTTATATTTATGAATACATCTACAACTTGGAATTAATATAAAAGTAACTATGTTATTAGTTAGAAAAGTTGTCATATAAAAATAGATTATACACTAGAGTAGTGATTATTTGAATCTGCGTTTTATCCGGCCCGAATCCCAATATTACAGGTACGTTTTAAAATAAGCAAACCTGTACATGTCTACTATTAAACACTTAATGAATTTATAATGTAATCCATTCGATAATCATTTTAACTTGTTCTTGCTATGTAGCCGGTGTTCCATTTACAAAATAAAGTATTATATTATAGTAAAAAAAAAGTTCCCTTTTAATTACTGTAATCATAGTTTACATCACAATCAGAAACTGGGACGATTCTATTAAAACAAATGTGTGAGAATTAAAAAGAAAGGAAGCCCTATACTAAAAATTATTTACACTTGGATTTCATAGTATCCGGCTTTTCCAGTAACACCCCCCCCCTCCCCCCTCCCCCCTGAATGATGTCACTTTAGGCCAGAGGTTCGCTAGGTACTCAAGTGTATATGCTATTTTAAAATAAAAGTATAAATAATAGTTACATTGACTAAAGTTATTCATACTTATTTATACAGTGTTATAAAAAGAAATACCTGCACCCATAAGGAATTTCCTTTACCCAAGTTAAGTTCACTATGATCCATTAATAATGCCTAAGTTATGTCCTAGCTGAGTGTTAGTAGACAATAATATATTTAATTTCAAGCATTCTTGGTACCTACACGACCTAACACTTTAATCACGATAAATAATGGAAACTCTAACCTTAAAATAAATATCACAGATTGCAATACAGTACATTTTTATTCTTAGTAAATATCATGCACCATACAGTACAAACAACATCATCTATTTTTTAATACAAAGTTTGGATTTGTACTGTTCTTAATATTGACCTATAATTTTCTACAGATATTATTTGATTTCTAACAAAAGTTGATTCTTAAAATAGATGAATGTCTATAAAGTTTAATCAGGTGATTGTATAGTATTTATAATTGGTTTTGGACCTAAATTCCGAAATATGTGTTTTATTTTATTGTTGATCTCTTATTATTATTATTATTACAACATACTACCCTAAGGATATTAAATATTAAATTTATCTGTCACTTTTAAGCATGAAAAAGTATTTGTAATAAAACTAATTTCAGTTGTACAGTAATAGAGCTATCTATATTTGTAAATATTGAGCGAAGTTATATTTATTTTAATATTCTTTCAATTCACTTCTAGAATACATTAAATTTTGTTGATTAAGTTTAGGTTCATGAACCAATGAAGAGTTTGTTTGTCATGAGCATGGCGCGATATCTATCAAACGCTGAGGACTGAAAATTTTAAAATTAGTATCCCCTGTGTACAAACATGTGCGCCTTAAAACAGGAATTTTAAAATTTGGATTAGATTCTTTAGATTAATTAAAAACTGGTTCGGATGAAATAAAATGAAATTTTTTTCTGTCCGTTTGAAGAAAACAAAAGTGCTGCCAGGGGTAGCCACGCAATCCAAATATACATAATATATAGTGTGTAAATTGACAAAAGGATTTAAAAAAAAAAGAAAGTAATATACAATTCATACCAACATATTAATAGATATAGGCAATATGATGAATAGGAAATTCATCGAGATTATTTTTAAAGTACTTAGTATTGTGTAGTCTTTTATTTGTAATATTTATCTAAAAAAAGAAAGAAGTGCTGTTGTTTAAAACTTTTGTTCTGACTTTGAATATCATAAACAAGTTCCTAATGCTCTGCAGCTATTTTAAAGGGATACAATAACATTTTCGTCTCTTAGGATAACATTGATAATTTTGACAAATTAACATTATAAGTATAAGTGTCAAATAAAGTAATATTAAATTCACTTTGAAATTACATAATCACAGACTCTGCCTTAAAATATGAGTGAAAAATAGGGTGGTTTCCTGGATAGCTCAGTGGTTAGAGTATCGACGTACTAAGTTAAATGTCGAGGGATCGATTCCAGAACCCAGATCCTCTTTTTCAATTTAAAGATTATAATATATTTTTGTTAATACAGTTTGTGAATTTTATGAATAAAACTTTCACGAATATTGATTGATAAAGCAATAAATAAAAAGTTAAGTAAAGCAATCTTTCCTTCTATTAATGAGCCATTATTATAACAAAAAACCCAAAATAGCATGCTTGGTGCTTAGTTAAACAAATACATGGGTTGAAAAGTTTTATAATATTAGATAAAGCGTGATAGATATATTTTTATTTGACAAATTTATTTCATCTAATGGATACAAAATGTAGGACCTGGAAAATCTTTAAGGTATATAAAAGATTAACGAGAGAAAAAAAAAGTCAACTCCAGTTAAAATAACAAGGAATGCTCTTAGAAATACCTTTAGAACAATTTCAGAGAACATTAAAAGAACTTGGATAGTACCAAATTAGTTTTTGATCTTTTGGCTTAGTGATGCTGTTAGTACTCCTGACTATGAATTAGTAGATCAAGAGTTGTCTTGGTTCGACTCCCAGGCGGATTCACTCTAGTGGAATTGGTAATAATTGTGATTTTTTTTATCTTTCCCCCCAGGTGAGTGAAGGCGTATTTTATTAAAATTAATATATTCAAACCACCATTAAATATCCCAATTTTCTTCAGGCACCAGCTTACGGAAAAAACAATTGGTTTAGTCTCGGTAGAATATTATGAGCCCAATTTCCACACATTTATTTAATAAAGATATAAATACTGAAGGTCACTATTAAAATGTGTGTGATACATCATTATAATTACAATGAAATTTAATCACGGTATGAACTATTACCTTGATTATTATTTCCCATGAGGAGCTATGGTATATAGAAAGAACATACACACATGCCTAATCACGCCGTTCCCTTACAGGGTAGGCAAGAAACTGTGTATACAGCTCAAAAAACAATTACATACCTAATCCATCCTCACTAACTTTCTCCACACTTATCTATCCTTGTATACTCCCTTCGCTTCAACAATATCAATACATCACTCATAAGGTTTCTCTTTTTCACATATTCATCTAAAACATTTAACCACGTGTTACATGGCCTACCCCTTCCTATTGATCCACAAACTCTACCTTCATATATTTGGTTCGTCATTCGATCCACTCTCATCCTCTCAACATGTCCAAATCAAAGTAACACACTTCTTTAACATTGACATATTGGACTCCTTCAACACCCATTCATTACTGACTGTCCATAATAGACAGAAAGATTCCAAAAATCTGGCACAACTAGCATTTAACCCGCTTCGGTGGTTGCATTGTCTAAGGCGCTACTCTCGCAATAGACTAGACTGCCGATGACGGAGAGATCGAGGTTCGAGTCTCGGTCGGGTTTACTGAGAGAAGTTTTTCCAAAATGGTTTTCCACTCTCCCTCCATGCAAATAGGGTCACACTTCATCTAAATATAACCTTCCTATTCCCTAACACCATTAGCATAAGTGTATAACACAAACAGGTAGTAAGACACGGTTGCTAAAATAAACCAAATTTACATACATTACAATTAATGTTGCTCTTTTAAAAAAAAAATAACAGTCCATTAAAAGCACAATTCTAACCAATCAAATTGATGATGCTAAAAGTATAACACTTTAGATAGAACATCAAAGATTACTAGGATACAAAAGATAATAATTTCAGTTTAATACTAGAGCATATCCTCCTAAAGTATTACTATCGCATCGTGACCACATAGTTATAAGTATAAATTTCAATCAACTACATAAAAAACCCACCAGATAACAACAAAAGAGTATAACGAGTGAGTATGAATGCGATTGTATTTTAAATTATAATAGGAATTTCCTTATTTAAACTTATATACATTTTTATTTATATAAAAGTCAAAATCCTATTTCAAAAATTGTACTTCAAAAACCAAACCTGATGATTTAAATATTGAAAGGTTCATTAAGAGATTTGATTCAAGTAAGAAACCTATTCTTAAGATTAACGCCCTAAAAACTATGTGTCTTACAGATTAGTGTTACAATAAATATCCACAAAACAATGACATTAATTCTGAAATAAATCCTTTTACGTAGTGACCAATTATCGCCATCCAAATATTTCAATTGGCAAGTTACTCTTCTTTTCAACAAAATGTATATAATTCATATTATTTGAGATATTCCAAAAATACTATCTCACATGTTCTTATTAACGCTTAGTGCTTAACATATTTTAAGATTTTAGATTTAAACAGAATATTTATGTTTAATAGGGTAACACGGCAAATACTTATATTAATGAAGCATTAGCGATCAAATTTAGGGTTCGAATCACGGTTGAGTGCACTGACGTTTTTCCCCCCTAAATGATTTTACACTCTCACTCCACGCAAATGCGGGTACACTTTATATTGATATAACCTTCCTAATACCTAAAACCATTTGTGTAATTAGTACATAGGCGTACAACCTGAACGGGTAGTAAGATGCGGTGCTAAAAAAATTAATAAATATCATATTGTTAGGAAATATTTCGGAAACAAGCCACCTCGATTTTAGGAGGAAGGGTATGTCTTGATAGACCATTTAATTGTCAAATTGGCAATGTATTTAATATGATAATACACTCAATTTGCAATTTTTTATGAAAAAACAAACAAAAAACACTTAAGTGATCTCTTTCACAAATATCAACACGAAACAGTTATGATGCAGCTAGACGTGGATATACGAGCTACTCTAAAGTAGTAATTCCAATGCTCCTTCAGGCATGATGACGTCAGAGTCACGTGACACCGGGTCAGGAGCACGTTACGGCCACCACGCCATTGTTGACGACGCTCTGCACCACCACCTGGACCGCCTGGGCGCTCTGAGCGAAATCCTCACATGTTGTTTTGCGGGTCAGGCCTATTGGAAGACATGAAGACATGTTACAAGTCGGCACTTAGTCCATGTTAAGAAGTGTTTGGGTAGAGACACTAAGTGGGGGGTTTTAGGGAGAGGGGGAAATATGGAGGGGGTGTTTGGGTCAGGGTACGTGTTGAGGGTTAGTGGGTAGAGAAGGAAAGATGGAGGTATTTGGGCTATGGTACATGAGAGACGATACATGGATGAGGAGAAGAAGTAATAAATATATTTTCTTTCCAATAACAAAAAAAAGTTAAATATACACGATTCACATTTGATAAAAATGAGATAATAATAGCATGAAATTTAAATTTCTCGCTAAAGAGTGAGATGAAAACTAAGGTGACATAACATTTTGTTGACTTCAAATATGTCATACACATTTCCAAACTAGTAACAATATCACACCTCTTTTATTATATTTCGCAGATTTGGAGCGAGCCATTTCTGATTGGCTCTGTCTTGTGGTTGGAAGCTCGTATTTCTCGTTGTCTATTTTTCTGTCGTAGCAACACAGGCACAACGCCTGCCTAAAGTACAGCCTGAATCTGAAACAACATTAATAATATACCTCCTAGCAGGTTGTACTTTCTTGGTATGGAAATAGTCCTGACAACATCACGTGGTGCATGACAAATTTTTATTTTTATTTTATAATTTAGTCTGAAGTGTGTGTGTGTGTGTGTGTGTGATGTTATTTTTACCTATATTTCTCATACATAATAATCACGTCCTGGCCTTAAACATTTGATTATGAAAAATGATGATGAAAGAATATAAAGAAACTTCTAATAAACAAATTTATGTGGGCTTATGGTGGGAAACACTTTAGGAAAAAATAATACTCCGAATACACCTGGCCTCCTCATCATCGGCATAACAAACTAGATGATTGTGACGTTTGGTCCATGATCCTTACAATGCGGACCTCTTTCTATAACTAATTCGATAATTTGGGTAAATGTTGAGTAACAATTACGTTTTGTTTCTGAAAAAGTGGAACATCGCAACTTACCTCACGTTCATCCAATAATAGATCGCAGGGTTGACCATCGCGTTGGCCATGGCGAACCAATAGAAGGTCAGGTACATGTGTTGAACGTAACTAGTGTGGGTCACATCGTTGTTGTGGTAGGCGTAGATGAAGAAGCCGTGGTACGGCAACCAGCACAGCGCGAAGATGATTACTACCAATATAAACATTTGTATCACCTGCAAAAAAAAAATTACCACTACTAATATTGATGATTGACCATGGATGACATGCAAGGTGTATGGAAAAGGTTTGAGAAAAGTTTGGTGGGAGCTGCAGAGGAAGTTTGTGGGAGGACAAGTGATAAGAGGAAGCGAAAGAAGAGTACACGGTGGAACGAGAGAGTGAAGGAAGCAATGAGGAGAAGAAAATAACATTGAGAAGAAGTTTTAAGAATAGGAATAAGAAACAGAGGAACAGTATCGGAAGAATAAGAGAAAAGGAAAGGAGCATGAAGAATGAGCAGAGAGGAGGCAGTGGTTCCCACATGAAAAGAGGTGGGAGATGTAGTAGAGAGCATAAAACAGGGAAAAGCATCCGGCATGGACTAATTAACTGTGACAATGATAATAGCCGTAGGAGAATCACGAATAAAATCGTCATACAGGATGCTGAGAGTGATTTGGAAAGGGAATAAGGTACCGGAAGAATGAAGAATTGTTATAGCACAGATTTTTAAGAAACGAGACAGTAAGAGGTGTAAAAATAACAGGGGAATAACACTGATATGCTATTATATGAGAGGGTACTGGAAAAGATAATAAGAAAAAACTGAAAGGATGGTGGAGATAGGAACATCGGGGATTTAGGGAACAGAGTTCTACAAGAAACTTGATATTTGCTACATGACAAATGATGTAAAGAAGGCATATGATAGTGTGGATAAAAATAAAGTCTGGAAAGTGATGGAGGGGACTGGAAAGGAAAGATTAGTTTTAATGAGAGTAAAGAGCATGTATGATGATAACATGAGATGTGTTTGGATGGAGAAGGGGTGGACGTGGTGGTTAGAAAAAAAAAGGAATAATGGAGCAGGGGAATTCTCTCTCACCACTACTATATGTATTGATAATGGAAATGTCATGAATAAAGTGGCAAGGAAATTCAGGGAGGAGAAAATGAAACTCATAATGTTTACTGATGACGTGATGATATGTGAGGAGAATGAAGTTTAGCATAGTGAAGTGTGAAGTGATGGTAATGAAAAGGAAGAGCTTTGGAACTAGTAAAAATATAAAGATGAATTAGGTAAAGCTGAAAACGGTAAAGAATGTAACATATATTGGAAGTGTGATTAAGGTGAAGGATTGGAATAGAGAGGATCTAATGAGAAGAGAACAACAAGGGAAGTTGTTCAATAAGTGTGTAAGATAACTTTTATGGAGAATAGAAGTGCCTTTTAAGTGTAAGGAAGTGTTGTACAGTGCGTACTTTGTAGCCTCAGTCACATACTTTGCATAAACATAGACGTTGAATGTAAGAGAGACTAGGAAAATGGAGGCCATGGGAATGAAGTTTGTGGGGAGCATGCTATCTGTCAAGGGGAGAAGCCGGATTAGAAATAGAGTTAACCCGAAAATAGTGGGAGTACAGGGAGTACACGAAATAGTAGATAAAGCAGGAGTGAAATGGTATGGGCATGTAATGGGGATGGAAAAGAAGAGTAGACCAATGAGAATTATGGAAATGAAATATGTAGGGAAAAGAACGCAAGAATGACCATGAAAGAGATAAGAAGAGCAGATAGCAGAAAGTGGAAGAGGAGGAAGATGGAGGCATTTTACTAAACTGACCCAGTCACAGGATGGTAACAGTTTATTATGATTATGATGATGATGATGATGATGATGATAATAATGATGATTTCTAAGCTTGCTTTAATCAGCACACCATCAAGATGGACATTTTCATTAACTGCAGATCCAGAAGACATTTAATCAAACTAATAAAACCTACCACCTCCTTCACTATTAAGTCTGGTCACTCTACTGACCTTCCTCTTGGACTTGATGGCATCCAGCTGTCTCTGAGTCAACTCTCCTATGGACCTATTTCCCCAGAGTTCTCGTACCACTTATAGTCTGGTTACTCTACTGAAGTAGGGAACGTGAGAAGAGGTAATTTTGTTGTTGTTTTTATAGCAGCACATACTTTTGGCCAAATTAAATAAAATATTTCTTTAGTAGAAACATCTTTACCTAAAGCCGATTACGTTTTCTTTCGAACTATACACTCCTCGTCCTTATCCCGTTTGCGTGGATAGATGATAATTGCCCAGAAAGCTATTAAGACGAGATTTTAAAAAAACAACAACAAATATTGGTTTTATTTAATCGAAATGATTACATTCCAATGATTGGATTTTTTCTTTTTACTATTTATTAACATAGATATTTTATATTTTTAATCTACTTAGTAACGATAGATATAATATATTTGATTTTAAATATGGTTTTTATAAACTAAATTCAATACTTGATTTGATAACAAGTATGTAAGAGCTCTCGCGGTTTAATTTAGTGGATGGGTATTGGAATTATGTAAACAATCCACGATTACACTTCAAAGCAATTGTTTCAAAGCTTGATTGGTACTTTATCATATTATATTGTGGTATTTGCGATATAATGTTCTGGTAAAAAAGTGCAATAATTATTTCCTGATTGACTGTAATATAAGTTTAATTGAGGTATTTTAATGTGCACTTATTAAACACACAGATACCAACTATCTTAACCTAGGACATTACATTAATCTCGGCTCAATTGCTAAGATACTTCTAAATAGAACGCAGAACTAGCCCGTACACAAATGATAAATATTTATCATTACCTAAAATTGAACCGAGGTCCTGGACTTGTGATTGATAACCCTAACTGAATATCAAAGACGAACATTATTATTATTTTTTTATTATTTAGCACCGCGTTTTACTACCCGTTCGGGTTATACGCTTTAAGTACTAATTACGCTAATGGACTAGGAATTGGGAAGTTTGAATTAGAGGAAGTGAACCCGCATTTGCGTGGAGGGAGAGTGGAAAACTATTTAGGACAAACCACCCCCAGTTCACCCGACCAAGATTCGAACCTCAATATCCTTGTACTCAGTAGTCGAGCTCAACACGACTAGCGCGTTAGCCAACTACGCCACCGAGGCGGGTACGAACATTTTTCTTTGAGGTAACTGCATTGAAAGTAAATTACCTTTGGTGACTTACAGATGTCTCTGAAATAATTTTTCTATACAACGTATATCTAAAACATTGCATAAAACTTTGGCTGGCTATTCCTTGGGTGAAAATAGAATAAATCCCATCAATAACCTAGGGTCCATCTTGAATATTAAGGGCAGTATACGCCCCTAAAGATAAGAGCTAAAAACGACTATTGTGGGAAATAGTATGACAACTGCTTAGGATATTACAACGAATATTTGTATACTACTTATTGAAACCTTGATCATTAATAAACTAAATGTGTTGTTACCATTACCCACCCCCATCATGTAAAAAAGGGGGGGTTATAACACTTTTTTCTGCGATAAAATATGACAGAGTAAGTATTACTAATTTTGACTTAAGATTACAAAACATGAAGTAAAAATTAACAAATACGGTTTGATGCAATGTTTTAGATACACGTTGTATACCTATTTCCTTAAAACTCTCGTACCACTATTAAGTCTGGTCACTACTGACCTTCCTCTTGGACTTGATGGCGTCCAGCTGTCTCAGTCAACTCTCCTATGGACCTATTTCCCCAGAGTTCTCGTACCACTTATAGTCTGGTCACTCTACTGTCCTTCCTCTTGGACTTGATGGCGTCCAGCTGTCTCTGAGTCAACTCTCCTATGGACCTATTTCCCCAGAGATCTCGTACCACTTATAGTCTGGTTACTCTACTGACCTTCCTCTTGGACTTGATGGCGTCCAGCTGTCTCTGAGTCAACTCTCCTATGGACCTATTTCCCCAGAGCTCTCGTACCATTAGACTGTAGCACACAGCCATGACAGTCACCGGGACCAGGTAGGTGAGTGCTAGGAACACCACGTTATACCTGAAATAAAGAATTATAATAGTCAATTAAGTAACCATTTTCTTTTGCTAAAATATTTTTATCGAGAAAAGTCATATTTTAATATATATTACAATTTATTTATTTATTTTAAATTATGATTACTTTATTATTTAAAAAGTTTTATCCAAGAGTACTTTATATTATTTAAATTGAAAAATTACACATCACATAGGTACAGGAATCGAGCCCAGGAGTTGTCCCATGGCCACATATATTTTAAGGCAAAGTCTGTTATGGACATGTGGAGTAATGTAGCTTCATACTTTAATATAATATTGCAAATCACTTTTATGAATCATCAAGCGCGGTTCCATGAGTAGTAGTTTTGATTTTTATTCAGGAGGTCAAAGTTCATTGCCTGGTTAGGTAAATTTTAGTCGCAAAGTTATATAGTTTTTTTACCCTGGTATTTTTCTATTTTTTAAAATGTATGTTGCTATATTTACATTATTTTATTTGTATGTTTAATGCAAAGATAATTAATTAAATACTTAATCCTAGAGGAAAAGATTTAAAGTGCAAATCAGATAAATTAAATAGGCATGTGAAAACAATAGGCCTAATCCCCCTGATCTTGATCACTAGACTAAGATTCGAACCCCGACCTTCACTTCCCGTCACTGGTAACCCAGTATATTGCGAGACAAGACAATCAAAAGGCCATGCGAGCTGTGTAAATTTTATATATATATATATATATATATATATGATGAAATATAGAGAAAGAAAGAGAAGAAATATAATATATCGTCGTATCCTATTTTTGTGTTCAGTCGAACGAAATAAAATTGCTGACATGATTTTTTGTTTCCTTCAATGGCAATCTCCTGCCATCGAACTTTTCGCAGGAAGAATGATCACATTACGTCATGAAACACAGTCTGTTTGAAAACATTTCAACATCATACTCATTACTCACTACGCATCGAGTTGGCTGCAGTTAAAAACGCGGAAAAAGTTTCTACATTCGACTAATAACGATCTTTGCTTTTCGATAACAATAATTGTTTGCTTGTTACTTTCATTCATATAGGTGCTTTCACTCTTGTATCGACACAGGGTGTTTATAAACTCTCTGCCCAATCTTATACCAAAGCATCTGTGGGTAGAAATAAACAGAAATTCCTGGTAAATATTTATCGGAAGAGTAATCTTTGATTACTATATTATTATTATTATTATTATTATTATTATTAGCACCACGTCTTACTACCCGTTCGGGTTATACGAACTTACGCTAATGTGTAATGGTAGGGTGAATGTGAGATGAAATGGAGGACCTACAGTTTAACGTGGAATCAGAACCACGGTGGAGACCTGGCATTCCCTACATTCACAAGATGTCTTGTCAGAGGTGAAGGAAGGGTTTGGTAATCAGATAAATCTTTGCCGGGACCGAGGATTGAACCCCGGACGCCAGCATAGNGTGAGATGAAATGGAGGACCTACAGTTTAACGTGGAATCAGAACCACGGTGGAGACCTGGCATTCCCTACATTCACAAGATGTCTTGTCAGAGGTGAAGGAAGGGTTTGGTAATCAGATAAATCTTTGCCGGGACCGAGGATTGAACCCCGGACGCCAGCATAGAAGTCTGACACCTTACGATTACTATAATAAAGTTGAAGTTAGACGCAACGACACGGGGAACAAGTTGCATATCCTAGAAGGGCAGCAACTGACGGGTACTTTTGTGGACAGGTCGGTGAGGGATTTTCCAACACCTGCTGTTATGTTATATACATAGTGTACTCGCATGTGTGTGGATGAAAAATGGAAAACCATTTTGTAAAAAACCACCCTCAGTACACCCGATCGATATTCGAACTTCGATCTGCCCGTCATTGGCAGTCCAGTCTATTGCGAGAGTAGCGTCTTAGACCCTGCGGCCAGCGAAGTGGGTAAAAATTACGGTCTTCTGTTCTAGCGATTCTGCTCAATCATAGATTTTTTTTAACTATATATATTAATCTTGAATTTTTTTGAAGTAACTAATTAGAAGCAGACGATTTAAAAATTAATTTAATTCTAGAATAGAGACATAATTGGCTCCCTCGGATTTGTGAAACGGGGAATCTCCGATTACAGAACGAGAAAGAAAAAAGCTATGTCGAGGATCAAACCTAGGACTCTTCGTTCAATATGCCGACTTAATACAGACCGAGTTAAGGGTTCGTACGGCCATTAATGTCTACAAATAGTGGCTGATAATTATAATATTATAGTATTAATATTGCAATCTAGGGTATTTTCTTCTCCACACACCCAAAAATAAACCATCTCTTATTTATTAAATGAATTTATTTGCTTGATCAAAAAAAATATATATTTTAGATCATCCTGTACTATTTGAATTTAATCGATTGTAAAGGCTCCACGTAGGAGGTTGAAGCAGGTCTCGTATTTTCAAAGGCCCATTGTGATGTAATTAGATCATCTTCCTACACTGTATGGTTCAGGAGATAGCTTGTGTTGTCTTAGGAGTAAGTAAAGCTGACAGAGATAACACGGTTAAAGATATATTTTCATTCAATGTGGCGTCTTGTTTGCACCCGTGATGGTAGCACCTTTTGGAAAATTGGAGGCGTTAGCGCGCCCGCCTAAAATAAACCTAAGTGTTCACGCCGGTCGGCGAGTCAAAGCTTTGATACTAGCGACTGGAAGTCATTAAGAGGACGTATAATATGACTTGTTTTTTGATCGGTCCTGTTTCAAAATTACTAGTAAGAAGGAATTTTGCTAGGCTAGATTAGGTTATCTTAGGTTAGTCATTAATCTGATATCTCTATTCTGCCAATGACACATTTTTAGATCGTGCCGGACTAAAAACAATTACCATTCTGAAAAAATAAAAGTGACTCGTACGAAATATTTAGTAAAACCGGTGGGAAAACTAAACAAAAATTAAATATTTTTGTAAGTAAATAATATAAAAAATGTTTTTAATGTTAAGTGGGCGCAAACAGACACTGCCGCAACCAACACGTAGCCGGAAGGCAAAAGTTACTTAAGATTTTTTTTGAAGAATTTGATGGCAAAAAAACTTTTTTAACAAAATTAATCAAATATCGTAGATACGTTTAGTTTAGTAGACTATCTTTTTTTAAATATTTTCCACGAGCATTGTGGCATTTGACTAACACTTTTTAATTTCGACTACTTTTTAATGAAGATAGTAAAAAGTCCTTGCCAAATTACGCGATGCCAATGGCAAATATAAAATAACTGTTAATATTTTATTAGTGTAGAAAATTAAACCAAAATTATCTACTCAAACCATATTTTATCTATTATTATTATTATTATTATTATTATTATTATTATTATTATTATTATTATTATTATTAGCACCGCATCTTACTACCCGTTCGGGTTATACGCACTTTTATCTATTAAAGGCGAGAATATCAAAAACAAATATGGAGATAAAGATAGGAGAAAAATGGAAGCGATTAAAGAAGGAAGATCGGTGGAAGGATAGCGGAAGACGGAAACACCAACTAAACTGACCCGGCCAGGGCCATTTTGAGAAAATGTGAGGCCCGAAGGCACGGAATGCACGGAAGTTTTTCAATTTTAGCACTGAACCGTTATATTATATTGATTATGTGCTCGGAACTTAATAATTTCTCATGTTTTATGGAATATTTGACCAACCCATTAAATGACTACTTTATTAAATGCAAACAATCAATCCAATATTAAGTTAGCAAAAGTAAATTCCTCTTTACACCATTGCTCTGTTAGTTTTATCTAGACCGACAGTGGTAGAGCAATGGTGGTCTATTCTACTCTACTGCAGCACATTACTCGAATAATGTAAATATTAAAAAATTACATAAGGTTAGGGGTTTCAGGAATCTGGAATAGAATCCTCACTAAACGAATACTTATTGCTGTTAATTATCTGTACACTATTTGATGCGAAATTTAAAATAATAACTGTAATAATTGAGTTTAATAATTTTTGGGGGAAATGTGGCACCCTGGAATGTGAGGCCCGGGGCAATTGCCCCCTTTGCCCCACCAGACGTGGCCCTGGACCCGGCCACGGTCTGAAAACAGTTGATGTTGATGATGATACTGATTAAAATCAAATAATATATTGCCACTGTCAACGGGTTCAATGCTTATTTGGCGATTATTTGTTCTTATGTCCCTTTTCAATCCATGACTAGAACCATTATACTGTTTCTTAGTATTTTGTGGTCATTAGAATTAATTACTTCTAGCTTTTTAGTTTCTGAACTCTTATTTGCTATCCAAGCTCCTAGCACAAACTTTCAGAGTATTGCTTTGTGTTATGTTCACCAGCATCGCGAACAAGATTTTAACCAAGAAGCTTTACAAATAAATGGTACGGAACTCCGCACGGACTTTCTCGCTCTATTGTTTGAAATCGGAGATATCTACTCAAAACTCATAATATATGTGAAACGAAATAATATACACTGGCAAACCCAAGCATACATTTCACTATACTTATGTTGTTTATTTTTAGTCCCGGTTTTAAATTTTATTATTTTGTTTTTAAAGAATTAATGTCCTCATTTGTATTTTTAGACCGATTAAAGATCAATGTTGGATCCACAAGGGTCAACATATTAAAATTTCAACTTCCGGTTAAAAATGTCGACATTTTATTAGGTGTTGCAAATCTTTATGTCATCGCATTGCTATTAAATGCCTCATTTATAAATTTTGATCAATAAAAAATGTAAATATTGACTATTGAGTCTAAAATGGATATAAAACATTGTTGTGCAAACGTTTCTCCTAAGAGGTTAAAGTAAAAACAACAAACTTTTAGAAACTTACTTATATTTAATTACTCTATGGCATTGGAGAATTATTGGGTTAAAACTCAAGTAGTATCTCTTTACAACTAAAGCTCACAAAATTGAATTAATATATTTGCCAATATCACAGAAATTGTTGGATTTATAAAAATACATTTCATATAAAAGTTTCTTATTTTTAATAGTTTTACAATTTTGTAATGATAAGTTATTTAGTATCTCAAATAGTTGCGGAGATACGTAAGTTTCTGCTTCTATAAAGTACCCTAACAGTAATTGTCATGGTAAAATGAAAATAGCAAGTTTTTTATAATCTTAATCAACACCTAGATAGGAATTTTAATCAAAATCGTTAGAGAAGATTTTGAGAAAATTGATTTTTTTTTTCTCTTTTCGCCCTTCAGTAAACTATCCTTAATTTCATGGTTAGATATACAATTCCAAAAATCCCTCGGGGCAACCCTATGAAAACCGTTGACACAAAGTTTTAGCCCGATCGGTAAAATAGTTTAGGCTCTAGTTGGAGGTACAGACAGACGGAAAGTCAAAAACAACTTTTTTGGATTTGGAGGGTCATGAAACGTCAAGATTGATCCAAATCTTTAGTTCAATTTTTTTGACGGTCACTATAATTTCCCTACCTGTATGATAGCGAAAAAATAAAAATATTCATAAAATAACAATTTGATATTTCAAAGTAAATAACACGTGTGATTTAATGTGTGTGTTTTTTTATGTTTTGCAAAATCTATACACCATAAAAGTAGACTTTTTTCTTCTATTTTTCATAACTTATTGTGACAGTGAAAAATATATTACGCGATATTATTTTCCTCGCTGTTTGAAAAGTTGCGTGTATATTCTAGGACTAAGCTTTTTTTCCTCTCTTTCTCTGAATTATACTATTTTATAGGATCCATTTTCAAAGTGGATGGGATAGGAAAGAGAGAGGCAGCTAAGGTTCCATAAGGGATGGGGGTGAAAGCGAGAGGCAGCTAAGGTTCTATAAGGGATGGGGGTGAAAGCGAGAGGCAGCTAAGGTTCCATAAGGGTTGGGGGTGAAAGCGAGAGGCAGCTTAGG
>CABFOV010003016.1:0-26438 GCA_902141375.1 Timema poppense
ACATCTTGTGAATGTGGGGAATGCCAGGCCTCCACCGTGGTTCGGATTCCACGTTAAACTGTAGGTTCTCCATTTCATCTCATAATCACTCTACCATTACACATTAGCGTAAGTGCGTATAACCCTAAAGGGTAGTAAGACGCGGTGATGATGATAATAATAATAGCTAAATACCTGTTCGATTTTTAACCAAATATTTTTAATAAGCCTACGATAATGTGGTAGGAATAAGGAAGGTAAGATTAGAGGAAAGGTACTATCATTTGCTTGGATGAAGAAACAAACTCAGCACAACTGACCGCGATTCGTACCTAGAAACTTTCACCACTGGGAATCGAAACTACATGATCTCGATATTATACCTTTTGACTGACTGCGCAGGTTCTAATCAATATAAAAACACACGACATCAAATAATGAAAGTGATTGCTAGCAAGCAAGCAAGCAAACATGTCCGTGGAAATGTCCCTCTCCCCCTTCCCCCACCCAAACCATCCCAGTGACCCATTGTGCGCTTCAGGTCGTATATGTAGCACGGAGTAAAGGGGTAAGTGCTCCTGGTACTTGCTCAATTATTCATGCCCAGACGAAGCGCACGCGGCAAAACAGTCAAATGGGGTCCACCAACTCCCCGACATGACTAAAGCCACATTCCACGTTCAATAAGTCAGACGTCTCGTGGATTGAGAGGTAAGTTGTTGTTTCTTAGAGTAGTTGCGTCACCAGGGCCAAACACGCAGGGGTGGGGGCATGTGGGTGTTAGGAGGGGTACAAACCCCTCCTATTGAGAAATAAATTTACACTAGATAAAAACCCGCCTCGGTGGCGTAATTAGCTAACGCCCTAGTTATGTTGAGCTCGACTGCCGAGGACGGGGAGTTTGAGGTTCGAATCTCTGACGGGTGAACTGGGGGTGGTTTTTCCTAAATGGTTTTCCACTCTCCCTCCACACAAATGCGACTTCACTTCCTCTAAATTCAAACCTTCCCAATTCCTAATCCATTAGCGTAATTAGTACTTAAGCGTATATAACACAAACGAGTAGTAAGACGCGGTGCTAAATAAATAAAAAATAAAATAAAAACTAGGTAAAATCATATAAATGTAATGAAATGAGAACAAAAGGGGTTCCAACTGTAGATTTTAGCGAGAAGTGACATTTATCAGACTCTTACTCAATCATTTATTCCCTGAAGTTTAATGTATACCATGGACAAGCTGGAAAAATCTGCTGTTATCAATGCGTCTTGAATGATTGAGTGCTCTAATTCTGCTATAGTCTTTGATAGATATTCAACAATAATTGTTGATATCACTATGGGAAGAATATTTAACTCTACTGGTTCTCCTGGAGCATTATTTTATTTATTTTTGACTGAATAGTTTTGCTATAAAATTTGCTAAAACACTGCTATTAACTCGCGTTCCCTACACTCCCACCTTAATGATTTAGTTTTTCTCTTAGTATAAAATCTAATAGTAAATGTAATGTATCTTTGCTAAAACACATTGTTAAACCATTACGTGGTTTATAAGATTGTGGTTTTAATTTTACAGTGCAACGCGTCTAACTACAAATTTGGGTTATTTGTTTATTTACACTACTTAAGTGGGGATAAGAAATGTACATTCTAGAAGAAGTGTACCCACATTTGAGGGTGGTGGTGGAAGAGTGTGAAGAAATTTAGAAACAAACACACTCAGTACAATTTTTTTAGCACCACGTCTCACTAGCCGCTCGATTTAAAAGCCCATGCACAAATTACGTTAATTGGTTGGGGATGAGGAGGGTATAATTTAGATAAAGAGTATCCACATGTGCGTAGAGAGAAAGAAAGAGTGGAAAATTATTTATGAGAAAAACCTCAGTCCATATGACGAGGATCAAACAACGTCATAGACAGTCTAGTAGAAAGCGATAGTATCGTTTAAGGACCATGAGACGACCGAAGAGGATTCCTGTAAGCTAATTTATTAGTTTAGCAGAGAGTAAAAATCCAGTTTACAAAAATTAAAATATTTAATCTTTTGTGGGAATTGAACCTCTATATCAGGAGAAAGGTGTTTTATCAACTGTGAAAATCAATACTTGCTTGGGGGTTGATCTTGGTTCGATCTGAGGCTACGACCAAAGTAATTTAGTGTCTGCGTTTGTACCGAATCACTTATCTATGGCACTGCTCTAAGGGGTGTGAATGGGGTGAACTACCCCAGGTTAAGTCAGAGAGTGGCGCACCGTGTGTGTTTGTAAAGTGCATGCTAAATTTCTTATTAGTATATTAGGTAAAACAACGGAAACCAAAGCCGGGTCCCTTGACCACTTAGCTGGTAAGTCTCTCTCAACAATAAGGGTGGATAGTAATCACTGTCAATTATACTACCCGCTTCGGTGGACGCATGGTCTAAGGCACTACTTTCGCAGGACTATACTGCCGAAGACAGGGAGATTGAGGTTATAATCTCGGGTCAGATGTAATAATGGCTGATTTAAAAAAATAATTTTCCACTCTCCTCCCCGAAAATTCAGGTACACTTCATATATATAGCCTTCCCCATACCAAAGACTATTAGCTTGATTAGTACGTAAGCGTAGGCCTATAATAAAAATGGTTAGTAAGAAGGTGGTGTTAAAAAAATTATTATTATCTCCGGTTAAAATCGTTGACCTCAGTGGTCATGGGGTAAAGTTCTTGCCTCAGGACCCGATGTTCGTGGGTTCAAACACAAACGGAGTCGATAGATTTTTCTTAAGCACAGAATATTATTATTATTAGCACCACATCTTACTACCCGTTCGGGTTATACGCACTTACACTAATGTGTAATGGTAGGGTGATTGTGAGATGAAATGAAGGACCTACTGTTTAACGTGGAATCCGAACCACGGTGGAGGCCTGGCATTCCTCACATTCACAAGATGTCTTGTCAGAGGTGAAGGAAGGGTTTGGTAATCAAATAGATCTTTGCCGGCACCGAGGATTGAACCCCGGCCGCCAGCATAGAAGTCTGACACTTTACCCCTAGACAGCACAAAATAATTCGTGGCACAGGTTCCTTTGAAGGGGTAGTAAATCCGTCGTTCCCGTGTTGATTGTGACATGTTAAAGAGCCCGGGAAATTATATAAAAACATCTTTAATTGGTAGAAAATTTAGTAGATCTTTAGGCGCTCACTCATAGAAACTATCATGTGCTGATATAATCAGTCCTTTTAGAAAGTGCACGTTAAATATTCAAAATAAATATAATTATGGTTAAATATGTACATTTGTTTGAAGGTGTTTTTAAAATGTATATAAAGCGAGAAAAGTCCAGTTTTTGGCAGTTTTTATGGTAAAACATTTTTTTTTTGTCAAAAACAAATTACATATTTCTCCGGTAAAAAATTAAGTTTAATTCTCTTCATACGGGGATATCAACGGTTGACTATCTGTCCTAAAAATACTGGCATTAGATGAAAAAAAAATTAAATGATTAGAAAAAGTTATCAATAAATTCCAAAACACCTTTGAGGGATCTTCTACAACGGTTGAGGTCACCATATGAAGAAATATTAAACTCAATCCTTCTAATGGATGATTATTTTTTTTCTTTTAACAAAAGTGTTTCTATAAAAACTACAAAAACATCGCCCTTCTCTTGCGTCCCCTTCATCCCAACCTTAAAGTTTTCAAGATGTAGCTATGAGAATAGTGATGAAGGATGATTGCTTCAAGGTTTCATTCTCGAAGTGTCAATGAATTAGTCAATTCCGGTTTTAATTTTTGTTAATACAGTTATATGCAATGTGTATTATCACCCAGCCAATCTAACTTAATTTAATTACATTAATGGGGTAGCAATGAGTAAGATAGAATTCCTATACCATGAACTGACATATGCGTGGAGTTAGCGTGTAAAAACATTTGAGCTCCTATCTCCTTGTCAAAGCCATTTCAGTCTATTGCGATAAGGACGTTATTTCGCTATTTTTATATATATTTAAATGTGCTTTCTCCAGAGTATAGCTGCAAGAGTTTACCCAAAGGAAAGAAAAGGAAAACTTGTAACTTCAAGAGTAAGAAGTTGGACTTTTAAAAGGAAACTGCAGATTGGTATTGCTAGCTTGCGGACTCACGCTATCGAGACTTGTTTTTTTTTTTACTTGGGCCTCTATACCAAATTAAAAGAAAGTTGTGGATGGTAAAAGTCTAATCGTGTTTTTTTAATTACATTTTATTTTTCATTTAAACATTTTTTATCTATTTGAAAACATTTTAAAGAAATAAATTGCTTTTAAAGAATTTTTAATTTTATTAAAATTCGACCCTGTTCGAAAATATATTGATCTACAAACATAGTATAAATATCTACTGGCAAAGTAATTTTCCCCTCCTTGAGATGGTTTACCCCTCCTTCTCCCTTTCCCCTAAAACTTAACAAGGATAAGATTTCCTTACCCACTAATTTATTTTCCTACCAGAGCTTCCTTTTACACGAATATTCAACAATTTTTGTACAAATATATTTTTTTTTACTTTGGAACTAGTAATTTTTAACGTTTTTTTTCTTGCATCGTGCCTAAAACTAGCCACTTCAGTGGTCGGGTGGTCTAATTCAAGGCGACACTTTTGCAATAGACTGGACTACCGATGACGGAAAAATCGGGGTTTGAATGCCAGTCGGGTGTTCTTAGTTTTTCCTTGAATAATTTACACCCTCCTTACAAATCCTTTAGACTAATCCTTACTCATCCTTAACATATCAGTTTAATTAGTTAATTTAGGCCTATATACCTATGACCCGAACTACTAGTAAGACGCAGAGACCAAAAAAAACAAAAAAAAACTACTTCTCCTGGCTAGCTGCATCTAATTACGCTAGTAGAGTAGGGTCGGAAGATCTAGAATTTAAAGGAAATGTACCTGCATTTTCATATAGCGAGAGTGGAACGCTATCTAGGAAAAAAAACTATCTGTACAACTAGTCAGGATTTGTGCCCTGATATTATGTAAATGGCAAACCAAACTAGATGAGCCTTACGTCTAATCCATTATCTAACCAATGGGGTATCTAATAAATATGTAGTTAAAGGTCACATTTACAAAAAATTAAAACTGTACTTAATTAAATACACAATTTAAAATAAATGTGACCATTAAAAACTATGAAACAAGCTCAACTTTTGGAGGAGAATTGTGCAACATCTTTTAATGATGCTTCAAAGTCACTTGATGTTGGTGAATGGAAATCAAATTGGAGTCATCCTCTATTATTAACATACAAGTCCAATAATTATTAAGAAATTTCACAGTGTTCCCTCCAAAATTGGCCTTTTATTTATTACTCTTTAAAGCATTTAAAAGGTAAAGGCCAGTTCAAATGTTATGTTTTTTTTAAAAATTTATTACGACCCATCGGAAGGAAGGTATTGTGAGTGTAAAAAAAATCAAACTTGAAATTTTTATTTATTAAGATCGTCAAAATAAGTAAACTCGAAATTTTTATACATGTTAACGTTTCACGACTACCTCCCTGAACCCGAAAAAGTTTTTTTTTTTTTTTGCAATGGTGTTTGTTACTGTCACTAGATCAGGTCCCATTTAACTGATCAGGCTAGAGCTTTGTACCTGAGATTTTAATAAGGTTCCCAGAGGGTTAAATGGAATTATGTATCCAATCCAAAAATTAGGGTCAATTACTAAAGGGGGAAAAGAAATAGGCTTTTTCAAATTTAGCTCTAAATATTTTGGCTAATATTCCTAGCCTGGCACATTTCAAACAAAATGATGCATCACATTTTCCCATGAATAATAATAATAATAATAATAATAATATTTAGCACCGCGTCTTACTTCCCGTTCGGGTTATACGCTCTAAGTTCTAATTACTCTAATGGATTAGGACTTGGGGAGGTTTAATTAGAGGAAGTGAACCCGAATTTGCGTGGAGGGAGAGTGGAAAACCATTTAGGAGCCCCCCCAGTTCACCCGACCGAGATTCGAACCTCGATCTCCCCGTCCTCAGCGGTCGAGCTCAACACGACAAGCGCGTTAGCACAACTACGCCACCGAGGCGGGTTCTCCCATGAAAATCTCTTTGAGGTTACTTCAAACTTGAGAGAATTCCTTATTTTACTCATAGCTCCGCAACTGTCCATGATATGAATTAACTTAATGAAAAGTTGCAGGAACTTTAAGATTAAACAGATTTTAGTAGAAATAATATATTATCAAATCAACATCTTCCAAGTTACAGTGAAATATTTATTTTTTTAATTGAGCTTTGTAAAAGGAAGAGTTGAAAATAACGTGTTTGTGTAACCGTGTTTTATTTAATGTATACTCTTTGTTAAAATGCAATGTTAAAATACAACTTCTAAGATAGTGTGCGAGAGAGTATGTGCAGTTATAATATATTTTATTTAGTAGTGGAAAAGCTTTTTAAAATATATTTGTTAGGTGATTATTTCCTTGTAGATTTTGTGCGCAATTTTGGTCGCACAAGAGAGAATGCGGCCTTAGATTTTCTTTAAATTTGAAGATGATCGATACGAATGGTCTTTGGGATCTGGTGTGACGAAATCGAGGTTACTAACACAGCCACGTATCAAATCAAATACCACTTTTCTCTTGCAGAAGTAAGATGAAAAAAATAAATTTTAACGCAAAACTTTATTGGATAGCTTTTCTCTCTGTAAAAAAAAATATATTACCTTTAAATTACGTATAATATATTGAGTAGATTAATATCTATTTGAATAAAATCTATATTTCTGTTTTCTTTGAATCCCGACCAGTAAACCTAGACTAAGGGTGTTAACCCAAACACCTTTTACAAGGGGGTAGGTTTGTGAGAGTATGGTGAGAGGGGGTTCGAAGTATTTATGCCAACACCTCGCTCCTGCTACAAGAAGATAAACAACAACAAACCTCCTGCTACCAAGACATTTCATCCCTTCTACCACCACCCACCCTCTCGTAAATAACAGGGCATTAGGGGTAGAGGGTGTACAGGGTTGGGGGATGATGGTACAACAAGAAGGTTAGAACGCTTCTTACAGATGTTAAGAGCATATCTGTCTCCTGGCCCCATTTGTCTCTTTGTTTATTTATAGGAATGTCTTTAAAAATTAAAGTCAAAAAAATAAATACGGTGTACTTTACACTTTCCATTTAAACCATAGTTGATGGTATTATGTTTCTTTGATTTTACTTTCACAAAGTCAGTGGTTCCCAGGTATAATATGTTTGTGTAAGGTGATTATTTCCCCCATATTTTTGGGTAAAGAATTTCCTAAATAAGACTATATCCCGGACTTATTTAGTTCCCTATTTGTTAGATAAATTGATGTAATTTTAAAGAAGACAAATTCCTCATAAAAATGCCATGTGATTGCATGAACAAAATTTTAAAAATAATTAAGGTTCTGTACAAAATAACTGTCTCACACATTACATTACATAGTTTCTGACCCACTTCAGTGACCAAATGGTCTAAGGCTCTATTCTCACAGTAGATTAGACTGTCGATGACGGGTAGATCGATGTTTAAATCTCGGGTCAGGTGTAATGAGAGTGGTTTTATCAAAAGTTTTCCAACCTCCCTCCATAAAAATGCTGGAAACTTATTCTAAATATAACCTTCCTAATCCCTAATACCATCAGCGTAATTAGTACATAGGCGTATAACCAAAATGGGTACTAGTATGCGGTGCTAAAAATAATAGTTTCAGTACGTAGGTGAATTCACTAATTTATTGTATCATATCGCATCAGGTATGTATCGTTTGTTTATTGACCCTGTTCAAAAAATAAAATATAAAATACATTACTATAGCTTGATTTTCTTAAAAATGGATATTTAAACACCTTTTAAAAGATACAAACTTTTTTTTTCTTTGATCTAAGATAACATTGAAATAGTTCAACTATCACATCAATTGGCCAGTAAACAGTCTTTCTCACCCACAATTTTTTTTACATGGGTGTTTCTATTTATTGACAGTCTCACAAAACATACAGAAAAAATCATTACCATTGAATAAGTGCCATTTAAATCTCAGCTGCCCCCACCAGTGACTTAAGAGTGATATTCCCGGGAAATGACAAGACAAAATTGCCACTTTATTCTAAAATGACCCACCCCAGTGACCGGATGGTCTCTTCTAAAATTCAACTCTCAAAATAGACTGGACTGCTGATGACGGAAAGATTGGGGTTCAAATCTTGATCGTATTAACTGAAGGAGCGTTTTCCTCAATGTTTTCTCTTTCTTCCTACTCGCAAATGTGGGCACATTTCCTCTAAATTAAGCCTCTATCTCACTCTACTCCATTAGCGTAATTATTTGATCTGCGTGTAAATCAGACTGGTAGTAAAACGGGTTGGGGAAAAGAAATGTCTAAGGAAAGTAAAAATCTGAATAAGGTGATTTTGAATGAATTAGTCAGCGGATTACTACCGGAAAGTTACAGTAGAGGTGTGAAAAATTAATTTTTTCAATTCAAATATAATATATAAAATATTCTCGAAGCCAAAATGAAGTTCAAACAAAAATCTAGTTGATCTATGTTGGAAAAATATTATATTGTAGTTATTTATAAAACTTTAGTCCACTAAAATTACTTGTAAAAATTTTTAATCCACAACTGTTTGTGATATTTCATTCTATTCTGATAAATACAGTTACTATCACAAATTACAGTTTAATAACTTCAGATTCTTTTTTTAGATGAATGTTAATTTATAATGAATATAACAGCTCATATTAAAATTTTCTGAGCATAAATTAAGTATTTCTTTATGTCAATTATTATTATTATTATTATTATTATTATTATTTTGAAAAGCTTTGAAGAAGAAATATTTTTTTCCAAAGTGATTTAGAAGCTGACAATTATTGGTCTTGAAGCCAAGTAGAAGTTTCGAAGTCTCGAAGAATACTAATATACAGTATGTATGGCTTACATATGCATAAACCAAAACCTTCCTCTTCACCGAGAAGTTATTGTATTGTACCAAGAGGTAGATAGATAACTTTAAACTCGTGGAACTCCCATGGTCTCCTGAGTGAAAACATTATCTTAAAACTAAGTGCAGCTCCGCGCGGATCAGGCCAGATAAGACCCTGATGAAAGCGCAAGACAAAAGGGTGGACAAAAAAAGGAGACAGTGTAGGGATGGAAAGGGAGGAAAGCGTGACGAGGACGGACACACACACACAAGTAACAAGAGTAGTAGTAATGGTGGTAGTAGTAGTAATAGTAATAAGACTTTTTGAGCCGAAAAGGACGGTTGAGCAGTTGATCTCCTTTTACCGGTGTTACTCTGACGACGGACGTCGGTCTGTAAGTACTGAACATGTTTTCAGATTCACAAAGAGGTTAGGACTTTGAGGATGATCCTTAAGGTTTTTTTTATAAAGAAAAAAGTCCAGACAACTTTCAGCTATTTCCATCTTTTTATATATATATATATAAATATTTATATCCCTCAAAAAGTAGAAAATCTACTGAGGTTCCCAGATTTTTTTTTCTTTGGGGTCGGGCAAAAAAAGGAAATGAATGGCTTTTGTTATTTTACTATAAGGAATGTTTCAGTATGTTATACAGTTCATGAATGTTGTGCGAGTTTTACACATGAATAAGCATAGGGAAACGTCTCGTATATTTAAAACGGTAGAGTAAATAACGCATTTACTTTTTACTAAGGAATAGAGGATCGCGTAATATGTGTTTTTATCCCATTGCTGTTTCATCGAGGTACACAATTGAATGAAGTAAATCTCAAGAACTGATAATAATGAATATACATCCCCCATTTGTCTTTTCGAAAAATTATAAAGGGACTTATAGCCTAAAGATATTCAATTGTAGTTGGCGCTCCTGGTGCAGATAAGACCAAACCAACAAAGTCACGTTCGATAGACGATATCAATACCTATAAGATAGCATGAATAATATATATTTTTTATAAATTTTGGCTAACAAAAAATGTATTTATCTAAAAGTCACGTCAAATGAAAATTAGATTCAACCTTTTATTTTACAACATGTCTTAACACGCATCCGGGAAATCCAAATATAATAATTATTATAATGGAGTAGAGATACGTAAAGTAGAATCTAGAGGAAGTGCACCCCCATTTGGATGAGGTTGAGAGGGGAAAACTATTTAGGGAAGGCAGCCCTCATTGCACCCGACCGTAATTCGAACCCCGATCTCTCAGGTAGCTGTTCACACGTACACAGAAGTAACGGCAATCAAACAAAGTGGAAAGTTATAAATATAAGATATCCAGCGTAGGAGCGGTGGTGACCGAAATCTAATAGAAGATATTTATTTTAGACATTTGTTTAAAATCACAAAGATATGGGGATCGATATTATTTTCACAAAGATATGGGGATCGATATTATTTTCTTAGTTATACTGTCTCATCAATCAATAGTGTTATCGAATGCTTCAATTAATACTTCTCTAGGGATTACTGTATACTTGGCTTTTTCATAACTAATTTAAAGAATAAAAAATATTAATAAAACCATCATTTTTTTAAATCATGGTTGTGGAAAATGGAGTCCATAGAATAATAAATAATTTTTTTTATCACAAAGGCATTTTTTAAATAATTTATCACCATAAATTATTAAATAAGCAAAAGTATTTTTAATAACTTAGATAAAGAAGTATACAAAACATTAATTACAAAATAAAACTCTTAATTTCTGTAAAAACATGCACATGAACACAGCCGAATACAATTTGTATGACGTCATCAACCACCATCATTTCTTATACCACATCATCTTCATTTACGAAAAGAAGGCACCTCTTAAGGGTACGTGCACACAGGCATCGAGAAAGGGCGACTCAATCACGAGTGAAACGGAACGAGGTGTCTACACTCGACCAATAGAGGGCAATTAACCCACCACACACAGCGTTGCGAGGTGAAGGGCGGTACTTCTCTGGTTAGCAAAAAGGTTTCATCAAAATTATCACGCAAGGTGTTTATTAGTAATAAATATACCAATAATGATGAAGTCTTAGCTCAAGTCACGTCCAAGTGTACCGTGGTGTTGAAAAAAACTGAATGACGTCAGCCTGCAAGCGAGCTATATCGAGCGAGTGGCCGTTGCATGTTGGCGAAGATACTGACAATATTAATTGCGGATAGCGTTATCATGTGGTCAGCTAAAAATGAACCCTTCACCCTTTAATCTTTTGTTTTCTAGACCAAGACCGCTACTTATTTATTCAAGTATATCCTCAATTGTCTTCATTAGCTTGAGTTGACACCATTACAGACCCATTGCCTCATAAAATCTGGAAGTGCCGGGGATCAAAAAGGGGACCTCCGTGAGCTTTGACCACTAGACCACAGAGATGGTCAAATGAGTGTTTACTCCCTTAAATAGTATCTCATCCCCCTGTCTTAATACATTCATGTACGACTCCTTCAGAACGTTACCCTATTAATCTCCACCCCCTCATCAATCAAATTATTAGAATAGTCTGGACGGGTATTAAGATGCGGATCCAAAATAAAACTCATACAATTAATAAGATGTAATAGGAGAAAATTTAGTTTAATCGTGCAAAGAGATTAGATAAACTTAAAGACTTCCACACGAAACCTACTAGAAAATTGCAGCCACAAAATAAAAAAATAATAAAAAAATAATTCTCAGATAACTTCAAGTTGCGGAAGACAAGTCAAGGAGAAGAGAAGAATCGTTCCACTGGCAAGAATTATGAAGTGTGTTTTTTTTTTGTTGGAGAAGGTGTGTAGAAGAGGAGGTGGGTGGGGTGTAGATAGAGGAGGAGGTGGTAAGAAAACTTTACTATAAATTATTCAACTTGTTATCTTGGTGTGTTAAAAGTGAGTGTTACACCCCCATTGCCTCTTCTTTCTCTCTCATAAAGATATCAAGAAAGAACGGAAACTGCACCTGGACTAGCAGAAAAACCACCAACAAATCACAACCAATGTCCTGGCAAACAACAGTCAGAAGACATGATGAGGTGTGTTTTAGTGTGAGGGAGAGAGAAAATGAGAGAGAATGAGACTAAGGCGAGGGATGATGGTTATAGAATATGAGCTAGTTGAAACACCCCACACTTTTCCTTACATTTTTCTATTTCGCTCCGCTGAAGCGCACAAACGGACTCAAAAACTTTTTCGTTCTTTCTCATCAGCCTTACGTACTTATCTTTTCTCTTTATTGTGGTTCTTGTTCTCTTACCGTGGTTTCTAATTCATTTTTTTTTGTATTAGTACGATCAACATTATGAAAACTTAGCATCCTAAATCTACACGTTTATGTGTTTTTTTTGTTTTTTTTTTTGCGAGCAAAAAAAAACTATAACTCAACATAAATAGTACAAAAATATGAAATTAGCAATATTTAATCATATCTACACTAGTGATGTATTGGCTCCAAGTTTTGTATCCATTTTGGTTCTCGGTTATAAAATCTTAACCACACAAACTGGTCGGCTGAATGCCATTTGATCTATAATGCTTTCATCCTTCTGCCGTATGGGTACAGTCCAATTTTCATGGTGATAGCTTTTTATAAAATGCGTACAGACTAGCGAGATAAGTGTTTGACGACGGGACCGACGCGCTTTCCGTTGTTTACCCTAACTGCCCTCTCTGTTCTTTCTACAGCCCTCCTTGTTCAGCAGGTATGCAACCAGTCTCACTGCCAGGAGAGTTATAGGGGGCAGGGGGAGGAAAATGTACAAGTCTGAAAGGATCTGGGTTAATTTTATTCTAACGTCCTGTCCGAGCTGTAGATAGTGAATGAAGGGGACCGGCATGTTTGGCTAACGTGTCCAGTGTGTAAGATAGCATGCCCAGAGAATGGGGCAGCGTGTCCAGTTTGTGAGCTTGCCCAGTGAGTGAGCCAGCGTCTCCAGTAATTGACCTAGCATGTCCAATGAGTAGGCCAGCGTCTCCAGTAATTGACCCAGCGTGTCCAATGAGTGGGCCAGCGTGTCCAGCGAGTGGGCTAGCGTATCCAGCGAGTGGGCTAGCGTATCCAGCGAGTGGGCTAGCGTATCCAGCGAGTGGGCTAGCGTATCCAGCGAGTGGGCTAGCGTATCCAGCGAGTGGGCCAGCGTATACAGCGAGTGGGCCAGCGTATCCAGCGAGTGGACCAGCGTATCCAGTGAGTGGACCAGCGTATCCAGCGAGTGGACCAGCGTATCCAGCGAGTGGACCAGCGTATCCAGCGAGTGGACCAGCGTATCCAGCGAGTGGGCCAGCGTGTCCAGCGAGTGGTCCCGCATGTCCATCGAGTGGGCTAGCGAGTGGGCCAGCGAGTGGGCCAGCGTGTCCAGCGAGTGGTCCCGCATGTCCATCGAGTGGGCCAGCGTGTCCAGCGAGTGAGTGGGCGTGCCTGGGAGAGCATCAGTGAACCAATGTTTGTGTAACATGGGTCAGCGCAGGGTGTCGTGCGCAGGGATAAGTGGAGACTTAAGTGAACTACGATGGTGACATAGACGTTGATTGCTACTGTGAACTTTGGGGGTGACAAGGCGCTCTAGGGGTAGGGTGTCAAACTTCTGTGCTGAGGGTCTGGGGTTCAATCCTTGGTCCCGGCACAGACTTTATCTAATTACCAAACCCTTCCTTCACCTCTGACAAGATGTGTATTAATCACAACTTGAGAATGTGGGGAATGCCGGACCTCCACCGTGGTTCGTATTTCACGTTAAACTGTGTAGGTCTTCCATTTCATCTCACAATCACCCTACCATTACACATTAGCGTAAGTGTGTATAATCCGAACGGGTAGTAAGACGCGGTGCAAATAATAATAATAATAATAATAATAATAATAATAATAATAATAATAATAATACTGTTAACTTTGTTAACACTGAAGTTTTTTTTTACCGTTTTAAATACTTCAATAGTAATTGTGGGTCTTATTTCTTATATGTTTATTTTATTTTGTGTTTTCTCATTCTCTTACTAACTTATATAGGCCTACTAAATAATACTCTGGTTATATCTAATTCAGTGTCTTGTTTAATTGTAGCTAGTTTAATTATATCAGTGAATGTGTAGTTCTATTTTTAATATTCAAAACCTTGACTATTCCATGTTTATTTTCAATCTTGTTTAATCAACAGCATACCCCAATATCCAGAAAGGAACTCACGGTTCTCATGGAGACGTGTGAACGGCCCGCGACCCGCATATTTATCCTGCCGGTGTTACAATATTTTTAAGGCCAAAAGTGATAGCAAATCGCTTTATCAAAAGTATTATATTATGATTATTGATAATATCCATCAAGATAACGAGTGACAGTTGCAGATCACATAACTTGAAAGTTGAAAATATGCTAAATTTTATGTAGGACTCTAATTACAAAGATTTTTGTTTTGTTTTGAGGTCTACTATCTACACCACAGTTACTTCTCATATAAATTGGAGCACCCTGGATATTTAAAAATATATATTTATTCATAAATAACATTTAGGAAATTAGGTAATAGACGAGCTTGAGACAGACGAATCTTGGTTTTTTGTTATTTTGGACCACGTCTTACTACCCCTTTGGGCTATCCATGTATTTACACTAATGGGTTAGGAATAAGGACGGTATAATTCAGAAGTGATTTTCCCACACTTGCATTGAGGTAAAATGGTAAAACTTTCAGGAAAAAATAATACCTCAGTTCACCTAAAAGTGATTCTAGCTCTCACTTTCCCATCATTAGCAGTTCATTCTATCACGAGGGCGACACTACAGACTATGTGACCCCTGAAGTGGGTTGGAGGCATATTTTTTAGGAGATTTATGAACCAACTTTTAGAGAAAAAACCTGTTTGAATAGTTTCTGGGTAAAAAACAGTTTTCATGTAGTGTGTGGCCAATAATTTGGAGCTATATTTTTGTGAGTTTTAAGTTGTTAAAACCACTAATTGCTTAGCTATATTTAAAAGCCACCGTGACAACATTATAAGATTTGGTTTCTCCTGATTGGGTCATAAAAAAGATGAGATTATTCCCAATCCCTACTATTTGTAATTACGTTTTGTGGATTTATTTTTATCAAAAAAATTGAAAAATACTCATCTTAACTCGCGTCCCCCTCACCCCCTTCAACCAACCTTAAAGTAGCCAAAGCCCGTGGTAATAAAAGGCTCACAAATGTTGCCAGCTTAGACAAGAAAGCAAATATAATAAAGCGCTTTCAACTGAACATTATCTAGTAAAGAAAGGTTTTCAGAATGGAATGGAAGTAAACATATTGATTTCAGAATTCAGGAGCTATTGATCGGACTAAAACCAAGTGTCAACATCCTTGGTGAATGTATTTGTGCTGCTCAGTTGATATCTTCAATAAACCTCACCATATTTTCCTAGCTATATAATGTCTGTCAGAAATTTCTAAAGAGTACGTCTTTTACAACAAAGATTGTAACCTTACATCGACTCTGTTTTAAGTGAGAGTTATTCTTTCCTCCGATCCCTTCTTTTTTCAAGACTACTCTTCATTTTTCTTTCTCGCTTCCCCTTATCAATTTTATACTCGATAACAGAATAAGAAAGAACAGCTTTGCTACACAATTGCTATCAATTTTATATTGTGTCGACGAAAACGTGGTGTGTACGCCCGTCGTACCACCACCAAAATCATCTGCTGCTAAGGAAATTCTTTGAAAATGGTTCACGTGGTGGAAATAGGGTTCGAAAAACTTTTGGTGACGTGGGAAAACATGATTTAACTATTTATTTGTAAACAAGTGTTGGTAAATGGAAAACAGATTGTGGACATACTATTTTCTTTGGTGCTTTTACATTCACTAACTAGTTTGCACTAACCAAAACTTATTTAAATGCAAGGGTGACCTGGCGGTCTAGGGGTAAGGTGTCGGACTTCTGTGCTGGCGGCCAGGGTTCAATCCTCGGTCCCGGCACAGATTTATCTGATTACCAAACCCTTCCTTCACCTCTGACAAGACATCTTGTGAATGTGGGGAATGTCAGGCTTCCACCGTGGTTCGGATTCCACGTTAAACTGTAGGTCCTCCATGTCATCTCACAATCACCCTACCATTACACATTAGCGTAAGTGCGTATAGCCCGAACGGGTAGTAAGACGCGGTGCTAATAATAATGATAATAATAATACTTAAATGTAAGAGCACATCATGAGGAAAGTGTATTGTAATAAAATGATCCAAACTTCGGCAGGAGAGAATACTATAAAATGACGTTAAAAATTATCTGTACTGGTAAGCATGCGGACAATGATTTCATTTTAACAAGTTTAGATTTGAGAGGGACAGGAATATCATGTGCATTGAGATATTTTTTATTGAATAATAGGGTCATACTATCGCTACAAAAATTCCAGAAGCTTTCTCTAAATGCTATCTTATTAATCCTTAACCATATAGTTTATTTGAATGGGTAATATAACGGATAGCATTAAAAATTAAGAATTCAGGACATAATATTTTAACTAACACAAAGATTTGGATCTTCATTTGTACACAATAATGTTAGTTTTGTTTACGTAATGTATTAAACACAGTGGATTTTAAAGATTAATGTACCTATGATTAAAATTTTCCATTATACATGTAAATAATATATATGTATACATATACTCACTGCGTCTTAGTGCCTATTCAGGTTATACAAAAACATTAGTTACTTTTATAGGGTATAGATGAACTAGATAGAATTCTAGCGATAATGTATTCAAATTTGAGTGGAAGAATAGAAAACCACTTAGGAAGAATATATTCTCTGTACACGGAGCTAACTAAATGAACTGACGTTTTTCTAATTAAATGTTAATTACGTTTCAAAACTTCTCATAGCTCCAGTCCTAAATAAAGTCCGGATTCTAAGTCTAATCTCACCAAAGTACTCCTTTCTGTGACCATAAATTTACAAAGTTTGTAAAATATTTGTAAAATTTGGAGGAGTTAACAAAGTAATACAATTTGTATGCTGCCTTCAGAATAAGTAATTTTTTTTTCGTTTAACATTTATGGTTTTTGGTGAAGTGATTAAAGAGGTTGAAGTCTAGAATTATAACATTTGTTTAAAAATGATGCATTAAAAGACCACACATTGCTTATTCCATTAGTATTGCATAGTAACCCTTATCGTTAAGCCATTACAACTTTTGTTTGAACAAAATCGCACACAACAAAACGATCGTACTTTAACTTTCACTGAAATCTTTAATTTTCACTATGGCGTACTTTTTTTTTCAAGATTCATATCTTATTTTGTGGAAATTTTACCACAAATTTTAGTTTTAATTTAATAAAATCGTACAGCACTAGATTATTCACTTTCTTATCTATTCTTATGAGTGTGGGTCCGTTTCTAAGGCTAATTTCAGTTCGCAATAAAATTAAAAATATTTCCGAACTGGTGTTTGGATTTTCTATCATCACGCTTTTCTTACGGAAAGCGTTAAAATAATTGGTTTATTAACCATGCAAAACCGCTCAAAAACTAAACTTTTATATTATACATTATATAGACCGAATTACAAAAAATAAATGATAAAAATTATATATATATATATATATATTAACCTGAGAGGAAGATATAGAAAAAATTATTGAAAAAAAAAAGCCATTCAATCAACCTGACAACATAATTGAAACTGGACCTAAAAAATCAGATTAAGGTCCATTTATCATAATTATTATCATCCTTCAAGGAATATTCTTTCTTCCAAGAGCGTGCGTTCATCATAACAGGCCCAACTCAGCTCCCGGCTCGTGCGAGGTATGGAAGTTAAAGGGAAAAGAAAAGACCAAAATATAACAGAAATGTTTACAGTGCCTTCATATTTGAATGATTACTCAAAATTTTCCGAGGTGACGGGGGAGGCCAAAGCGACAAATTAATAACTACAGTATGTCCTTATTAAGACAGAAAAAAGATTTGTGCACAGTACTTAGCTGTGAAGCCTTTCTAAAGTGGTCAAAAACGGCCTTTTCAATGCAGGTTTTATCTAAATATCATTTAATATTTAAACAATTTTCAGTATTAGGAACTTCTATTAACTCTTTATCTCCATTAATGTTAATCAGAAATGATCCACGTGTTATAGTGTTCGTGTTAACTTAGTGCTGTTGCACACGTACCGATATTATCGATGTCGTCGCCGGCGCCGATATCGTTATTAACACCGATACCGGCGTGAGTTGTTGCACACACACCAACAATATCGCTATCGGTGCTTGAGAGGCATAGGCAGTTTTGTTGATGGTGGCGAGCAAACAACATGGATGGCTCCCTGCACTGCGCAATGATATCGGTGTATTTATCGAGGGGGCCGCCGACATGGCTCCGACAAGTCGGTAGTCGTCACGATAATTATGTCGTGTCGGCATCGTGTGCAACAGGGCCATAAGATAACATGGAATCTCACTACCACCGATATCGGACGCCGGCACCGACACCGATATTATCGGTACGTGTGCAACAGCACTTATGATTTAAGCCGATTGTATCACAGAGTTGATGGGCATGCGATTCACGCTCTTAAATATGTTTTGTGCTTCTGGATTTATCACATTAAAAATTAGCTTTTCACGTTGTTTTTACAACCAATCTAGCCATGTTGAAACATTCGACAATCATCAACACTTCAAAGATGAAACAAAATCGTCCCTCCGGTGTTTCCACTCGCATCGCGGCTATCCAAACGGCTTTAGGAATGCCATCAATCTCAAGATTGGCTTCAATGCAAAAGGGAAGTGATCGATTCAAGAAAGGTTTTCACCCTCCCTTCGTCCGACCCTTCGGGCGATTGCAGGCATTGACGGGAATAAGAGTGTTCTCTCTACGCCACCCCTTTTGGCGCTGACGTTATTTATGTACCGACAGTTCCAGGTTTCCGCCCTACATAGTTCTCCGCAGCAGGCGCTAGTGTCAAGTTGAAGAAGAATGCCGGGGCACTGTTTTTAAGGGAACCCCGCCCTCGAAAGCAGCAAAGTAGCCCTATGTTTCGTTACTCCCTTTCTTGGCCAGACAGGGCGGGGATCCTCTTATGGATGTTGAGGAAGGTGGGTGGGTATCGGGAAGTAAAGGAAAGAAGTGGTCTGAGAGATATAAAAGAGGGGGGGAAAGGGGTTATTTTATTTCGTTGAGCCCCACCCATGAAAATAATCTTCATCGAGAACTAGATAGATATCTCGAAACTCTTTCCTCGGGCGCATTCATCTCGATGAGAAGCTCTACATATATAATATACAAGGCTACCTCACCCACTTAGTTATGGAGGGATACACAAAAAACAAAAACATATGAATGTATTTAATATAAATAAGAACTAGCAGGAAAATAAAGACTAGCTCTGGACTTATGAGTCAAGGTTCTAAAGCTGAAATTAATTTACTGAATGTAGATATCTTCACTTAGTGGATTCCCTTTCTCTTTCCAAGAATAAGCAGAATACATTTCTTCAAGAGTAACCCTCTTCTTCCATAGAATACTTAACTATATATTATTAAGTCAACTAATAACAAGCATACTGATACTTAAGCACCATATTACTACTATTTCAAAAAACTACATGACGTCAGCCAACAATAGATCCATACCGACCCAGTAGCCACCATCTGTTGGTGATAATAGAGCAGACTTTGTCGAATAGACGGTGTCATATGGTCAGCATAACGAACCCTCCAACCGTGAATCTCAGTTTTCTATACCAGAGCTGCTATTTTTTCGTACAAGTAACTCCTCGTTTGTCCTCAAGAAGCTGAGGAGAGGCTGAACTGACCCCGTTACCGACCCACTGCTTCACAGAAAAAGATATGGAAACGCTGGGTATCAACCCAGGACCTCCGAATCAAAAAAAGGCCAGTCCATAAAAACAAACACAAAAACACAAAATAAAATTCATCAAATTTACGGTTGTATTATACCAAGCATGTTTGATCAACGCTCTCATCTGACCCATCTATGCAGCCACAAGCTAAAATTTAAATACTTAAAATTGCAAAAACAAATACAAATTAAAGTTCTTTGAACTGACCTAAATGTAAGATTTCAAAAGTTCTGACTCAACGTTAATTACCTTAACATTATATGTATTGCTTCATAAGCGATAAGTTCGCCAAGAAGACAACATACTTAACTGCATAGCTTGGGATACTTCTTGGTAAGACAGCAAACAATTGTTGTTTTGTTTTTAAAAACGATATATTTAAATTAAAAAAGATGAAAACTATTTGTAAATAAAGAAATAACATCTTAATATTTTATCTAGTACTATTTTTGATCGTATGGCACATATGACCGGGAGACATATGGCATCCAAATTCAATCGCGTTATGTGTAGACTATTAGCCAGACTGGTGTCACAGAACGTTGCACAGAGTGGACCATAGGAGATTGTTTACACGTCATCGTACCAACAACCAGATTATGTTATGAAAGTTATTGTGATGTTGTGGAGCTTGGATGAGTCGTAACCAAATTTAAGCCTAATTAACCAAACCCTAATGACTAGATTGGGATTATTCCCATAGAGGGAAAAAATATCAAAGGTAACAGCCAGGAATCAAACCTAGGACCCATTAACTTGTAGCGAGGTGGAGTGACCACTACACCACGAGGCCGGTTGTCTAGTACTAAGTATATATATATATATATATTAATAGTGACACACAATATAACCACTTTTATGGTTTTATGACATTATGGGTAGCTTTGTCGGCAAAATACTTACATATTTAATTTAAGAAAAAAATAAGGGGGTGAAGGGTTAATATGATTGCACACGTTTTAAGGAGTGAGGGAAAGGATGGGAGGTGGGGGCGTAGAGTCCCCACTTATTTTTTATTTATCCTTTTTTTTCTCTTTTTGTCCGGTATTTTGGGTACTCTTATTTTGCGTTTCGCACGGGGGTGGTTTATTTTTATTATACAGAATACAAATTGGGCGAAAATTTTAAGTCTCCTCAAGGGCGTAAGAAGATCTTGCTCCCCGGTCTGCTAACCAGCCCACTTTTTCTTCCCCACAAGCCTCAACAGTTTATCGCACAGCGGATCACGTGCTGCATAAAGCCCCTCATTCTGGTTCATCTACATCCCTTCTCAGCCGATGCGAGATGGTCTTTTATTTTTTTTATCCAGAAAGGACGAGGAACGGTAATGATGATACTGATGTAGGCTCAGCCACCCTTCCCCCCCAAAAAATACCAAGAGGACGTCTGTCTAGAAGAAACCGGATACTCTCAATGACACTAAGATCAATATCAGGTCTACTTACACTTATGGAAATTAGATTACACCGACAAACTTGAATAGATCCTATTCAGTCCGGAGAAGTTCGGAAATCAGCTCTGACGTCAAAGAGGCATCACCATAGACAAGATGGTGGGTGGGGGGAAATAATAAAAAGGGTGGAGGCACATAGAAGAGCTTATTTTAGATGCCACAAAAATCCTGCAGTTGATGAGAGAGAAAGAAAAAATCATCACTTCTGCGAGCTTAGTGTTAGTTGGAGAGTGAACTAGTTTCTGACTTTATTGATTTTTTTGTTAGCTAACACGTCAAAGGCAGCGAAGTAATTATTTGTGTTGTCAAGATATGAAACTGGTGTTTTGTTTGAATGGCTGAGCTAAAATATTGAGTTTTGTATCAATTTAGAGATAAAAACGTTCCGGTAACCAGTCGGCAAATTTTCCTTATTGGGAACTTGAGGCTTACTGATTAGGTGAAGGTACTGGGTTTGTAAGGGTGGCACCTAGAGCTTACTAAGTATATAATCATGTAAAAAAAAAAAAAAAAAAAAAAAGACGTCAACACATGATTGAGTCATACCGACCGAGCAGGCATCATCTGTTGGACAAGATAGTGCCTACTTCTGCGGATAAACGGTGTCATGGGGTCAGGACAACCAACCCTCCGGACGTTAATTTTAATTTTCCATACCAGAGCCAGTACTTTTTCATTCGGTCACTGAAATGGGTTTTAAGAAAGCTATGTTTACACATTACCCGCTTCAGTGTACAAAAGACGTCACGCTAGTGTTAAACTGGCCTGCTGATGAAGGGTACATCGGGGTTTAAATCCCGGTTGGGTCTATCGAAAGCGGTTATCACCTAAATGATTTCTTACTCTACTGCAATGCAAATTCAGGTAGATTACCCCAAACATTCTTAATTCCTCATTTCTACCCCAAAAGAGTAATGCCTGTAGGAGTATATGCGTGTAGCCAAAGCAAGTATTAAAACGTGGTTATAAGAAAATATTTAGGGGTTGATGCTACCTTTTTTATTTGATACCAATATAATTAGATACATATCCTCATCGGTGGTAATACGGAGTAAAGCATCAATCTCGTAATAGTGTGGTATCCCAGTGAGGTCAAGCTTCAAATATCGACTGGATTTAGTGAGATGGTTTTCCACATACTATTTATCATTGTGGTTTCCCAATCTCCTCTCCAAGCTAATATGTTTATTATTTTATATTATTTAGCACCGCATCTTACTATCCGGTCGGGTTATATGCTTTAAGTACTAATTACACTAGTGGATTAGGAATTGGGAAGGTTGAATTAGAGAAAGTGAACCCACATTTGCGTGGAGGGAGAGTGTAAAACCATTTAGGAACCCCCATTCCCAGTTCACCTGATCGATATTCTAACCTCGACCTCCCCGTCATCAACAGTCGAGCTCAACACGACTAGCGCGTTAGCCAACTACGCCACTTAGATGGGTAAGCTAATATGGGCACTCTATATATAATATCACATTTATCAGATCTAGCGAATAGATTAAATCTCTATACAACCCATTTGTTAAAACGTGTAAATTTAAAAAAATTGTTACAAATATAAATTATTTTATTTGAATTTTCCTTTTGGGAAACTCGATTGTTGATCCATCTGGAACTGAAAAACAGACTCCCAATTACTGGTGAAATATTTATCTGGTTTTGTTTAGGCTACCACTCAAAACCTTTCTAATCAGTTTCACCGGTCAGATGGATGAAGCGCGCATTGGGCAGCTATCAAACTCAATTTAATTCGCTCCATTTACCAACAAAAAAAAACCTGTTCAAATACACACACCCACACACACACACACACACACACACACACACACACGTGTATTCGGCATAGACCGCAGCTAAAGCTAATGAGTGTTCGACGGTTTGGAATCAATTTTTCAATAGGCCCAATATGGATTATCATGCGTACGCTTTCATTCCAGTAATGACCGTAAATATGTTCATCCTTGTAACTGCAAATTATCTTTGAGCTGTTTTTTTTAAATCGTAAAAACGTCCTTAAGGTCCATAATTTCTGATAGGAATGATCTAGAAAGTGGGTTAGTTATTTATATTGTATAGAATCTAGAGTGGTTACTGACTGGTAATTCAGAAATACATTACTCGATTGTTACTTAAAAGACTCAGTTTCAAAATGTGTAGGCCTATATTAATACATATTTAGAAAAAGAAAAACTATATTTTAAATAAACTTACTTAATTTAATTTCTTTATTTGAAAATAAATCATTTGTTAAGAGTCATTCATGCATTGATTTACATATTTAAATGAAGTTTATTACCCAGTGTCAAAGTATGTCCATTAATTGGTCCGCTATAAATAGTATTACTTTGTCTTAAAGAAAGAAGTGTGGTTTCTAAAGATTCAAAATTGTATTAAAAAAAAGTCCTATTCTATAATTTTTGTGGAAGTCTAAGATAAATTATATTTTAATTTAACTTTTGGTTTTTTATTCGCATTATTTTTAAGCAAAAAAATATTTATTTGGCAAATGAATTATTCAATTGAATTTCTACATCTTTTTTTGATTTTTTTTTTTTTAAATTAATTTTTTTTTTTTTAAATTCATATTGATAACAATGATAACTTTTTTTTGCACTGCGTCTCACTAACTGTTCGGGTGATACGCTTATGTAATAATTACTCCAGTGGTTTTAGGGATTAGGAAACCTATATTCAGAGGAAGTGTACTCGCATTTGTGTGGAGGGAGAGTGGAAAACCATCCTCAGTATACCCGAAAGAGGTTCGAACCTCGATCTCCCCGTCATCGGTAATTTAGCCTACTACGAAAGTAGCACGTTAGACCATGTGGCTACCGAAGTGGGTGTGCAATGATAGATGATAAGCAATGCAATTATTATCATTAAAATACAATAAAATATTTATTTGAGTGTTACCACTAGATTTTAAGATAGATAAGGTTTGCTTTAGTACTCAGGAAAATCTTAGTGTCTGCACTTGGGGCGTATTTTTTTAAAACTTTACCTATATGAAGAGTCTAGCACGTAAACCACTTGACCACCGGTGTGGCTAGCTCCAAAGGCCAGAAACCTAATAAGCGGGAACTGTTCGTACCTATTTTAGTAAACGTAAGGTTAAGCAAATCTTAATGTGTAGGCCTACATATTAGCTGTATTTATTTTATGTTTTCATGTATTGTGATATTTACGCCTCAAAACACGTGATCACCAGTGTCTATTTATTTCACTGCACCTTAAAAAGTCACCCAAGTATAGTTGTAATATATTTGCAGGAAAAATAAATTCCTCCATTTTCATAATGACTCACTAACCTTTCAAAAGAACCGCATTCTTATCAAACTTATTATATAGTTATTTTTATAGTAGTGTTTGTATAAGAACTCTTTAAGGTAGAATAGAAGGGGTCACGAGAAAAAGTCAGTGTCTTTTTAGTTTTTATGGCGAAATAATTTTTGGGGCAAAATAAATACAATATTGCTTCAGTACAAACATATAGTTTAATTTTCTTCACATAGTGATATCAACAGTCGTTGAATATCTGTCATAAGTATGGTGGAATTATCTAACAATCATTTTAAATGAAAAGAAAAAGTTGGTCATTAAATTCTTTGACACCCTTGAAAGATATAAAAAAAATTGTTGAGTGCACCATGTGAAGAAAATTAAGTTATATGTTTGTACTAAAGCAATATTTTATTTATTTCGGCCAAAAATAAAAGTTTTTCGATAAAAAACTAAAAGAAACATTGGCTTTTTATCGCAACCCCTTCCATTCCACCTTAACAAATTATATTCTCAATGTGCTGTCTGATACTTAATATCACGTAAATGACTGTACATTATTATTATTATTATTATTATTATTATTAGCACCACGTCTTACTACCCGTTCGGGTTATACGCACTTACGCTAATGTGTAATGGTAGGGGGATTGTGAGATGAAATGGAAGACCTACAGTTTAACGTGGAATCCGAACCACGGCGGAGGCCTGGCATTCCTGACATTCACAATATGTATTGTTAGAGGTGAAGGAAGGTTTTGGTAATCAGATAAATCTGTGCCGGGACCGAGGATTGAACCCTGGCCGCCAGCACAGAAGTCTGACACCTTACCCCTAGACCGCCAGGTCACCGACTGTACAATAAAAATAGAAACTAGTATATAAATCATAGATAAAACAGCTAGTCACCGGTGAAACAACTGTGACGTCAGACGTTTGCACCATACGTGCGTGCTTGTATGGGTGCGTGAGATAGCAGGTGTTCAATGCGTGCATGGACTAACCCTCTTCCCCTGGGTAAGATAAGGGTGGTATCACGGGACCTATAAGGCTAATTTAATAAGTGTTTGCAGAGGGTTGCGGCGACGTGTGCGATGCCGTGGGGAGATAGTCGTCGCACACGCCTTCCCAGCGTCTTCCTGTGACCGACGCCAGTCAGTAAAAAGCCATCGCAACATTTCTTTCTTTTTTTTTTTCCACCTCGCCTTAGTAATCGTTTAGGCTATACGCACTACTCTAATTGAAAAAGAAGAAAGGGGGAGTCTTATAATAAACGTATCCGAATTTGCATGGAGGTAGAGTGGGAAACAATTGAGGAGAATTCACCCTCAGTAGAGCCGAATACGATTCCAACCCTAATCTACCCATCACCAATAGCATAGTCCAAAATGAGCGTGAAGTATTAGATTATATGACCAGCGGTGTGGTTCCACGGTTACTTGATGCCTATTAAAAAAAAATGTATACGTAGTTTCATATATTTCATTCACTAAGGTGTATATTCTTAACCTGTACCATTTGGCAGTGTGCGTCCAATTAAGAAAATCACCCTCAGTACACCAAACTGGGTTAGAACTCCGATCTCCGCAGTCTAGTCTATTGCGAGAGTAACGCCTTAGACCATGCTGCCGTTTAATCGGGTCTATGGTTTATTAAAGATATATAACGTTTTTTGGTAGCTTTCTCCTTTATTATAATTATTATTATTAGCACCACGTCATACTACCCGTTCGGGTTATACGCACTTATGCTAATGTGTAATGGTAGGGTGATTGTGAGATGAAATGGACCTACAGTTTAACGTGGAATCCGAACCACGGTGGAGGCCTGGCATTCCTCACATTCACAAGATGTCTTGTAAGAGGTGAAGGAAGGGTTTGGT
>CABFOV010003016.1:27635-72904 GCA_902141375.1 Timema poppense
CAGTCACAGTTTTTTTTTTTTAAAGAGATGAATAGAAAGAGAATTGAGACCAATAGTATTTTATTTTATATAATCATATGGAAGGTAGAACTTTTCATGGCTATCTTGGACGTATATACTTTCAGGAATTACCTCATCTCATTTTATTTCAGCTATTCGGTTTTAGGTGTATGCATGTAAAAAAAAAAAAGACCAAGACCAATCATATATAATAGATGGATTCATAATGATTTATAGATTGTAATATGTAACCCTTAGTCCATAAATATACGATAAGCTTGTTAACGGAAAGTTTTATCAACCCCTTAGAGAGGTATTTGCAGGCTAAGTTGATGAAACATCGAGATAACATATATTACTGATGTAAGCATGTAGGCGTATCGCAAATATCAATCAATATGTCTCGCAGGAATCTCGTTACAAATGGGGGGAAAATGATTTGATTTTCACTTTTAATTGAAAGCAATCGAATGATGTATATGGTTTATATAAATTTATAATATTTTTACTTTTTTTAAATTGTCTATAAGTACAAATGCTCTCAATTACTTGTATGATAAATAAATATCTTAACATATTATTTATACATTTTAATAAAACTCAATAAATCTGTGTACATCTTTAGTAAATCAAAATAATTTATGTTTTATTTTATGTGTATAATCAAACGTGTTAAGCCCGAATTAATGAGAACGTGAACTAGATATCAAAAACCCTCTAGTCCAGTTTGACGATGATGGAAAGCTAAGTTATCGAATTCTGGTCGAGTATATAAGTGCTGGGTTTTTCTTAAATTATTTCCCGCTCTCGTTACAAGCAAATTTGGCTATATTTACTCTAAGTTATATCTTCCTCATACTTTACCCAAGCCCGGACAGTTAATAGGATGTGATGCGCGCGCGCGCGCGCGCGTGCGTGCGTGTGTGTGTGTGTGTGTGTATACAAAATATATACACATTCTCTAGTATTTATTCTTACTACTTTAGGTCGTTAGTAAACTAATCAATTAAAAAAGGATTTTACAATAGCAGTTTTTGTATGCATGTAAATTGTTAAAAATAAACTTTCAAACCCATAGAATCTATGTGATTATCATTCACTATGAAGCTCCCTAAATTTTCTATGCAAATGTGACTGTAATTCATTTAGAAACTTGCCCGGTTTATCAGCCTTTTACTAACCTCTATCGCTTCGACGAATCTACATTTTAATCCCCATGTGAAGCGTTACTAAAATGGAGGTACTGTACTATGTATAAAATATCTAAAATATTCACACGAAAATGTTTTGGGCCCTTCACATTGCCTAACGCTTTTATATTTGGTAAACTGTTCTGATTGTAGAACATAACAATTCACTCTAGAGGATTGTAAAAAGAAAATAATGAATGTAATAAAACGACATGGTCACAATCAAACACGAAGTTTATTTTAGAATCATGTATGGTTGTAGGGCCTACCCATAGATGGTTCTCAGTTTATTTTTATTTTATTTTTCGTATTTTTCCCCACCTATCAGAAGCCCCTAAAGCGCCGATGTAAAAGAGTTTGTAATTAAAAAGGGTATTAATATTAATAACCGCAATGATTTTTTTTTTCAGATTTAATTACTCGATGTTAAAGGTTATGAGATAGGGTTAAAGCAATAAGGGGTTAGGAAGTAGGTACATGTCAACACCTGTTATCCCTGCTTGTTATTTTCCACGCCAGTGGGTTCATAGTTCGTACCCTCATTGGAAATACTAGAGCCCTTCCCCCTCTCAAACGCAACCTCATCCATTTAACCCCTACGGTTTCGCTAACCTAACAAACCAAACTACCAAATTTCCCATTATATGGTGCATCTCTCTGCACTCTAATTAGGTGCACACCACTGGGGGGGGAAAAAAACTTCGTAAAAGGGACCCCACCACCCCCATATTTTAGCCCCAGGCGTACTCTCCCCCTTTTCACAAACCACCGAAACTAATAAATAAATGCGAGCACATGTTACGGGTAACAGGATTCAAACTCGTGGCGTCCAGGGAGAAGCACTGCTACCACGAGATGGCCCAGAGCACCCTGCTGAGAATTATTCAGCTTAGTGTCAGCAGGGAGGATTTTCGACGGAAAATATGCCATATGAACGCCTCCGGCTTGTTGGAACTCAAACTCGGGCCTTTGAACATATTAGAACCAGCCGGCGTAGGTTAATTGTATTACTCGTGTACATTTATATCATACGTGAGAGTGGTTAAAACAGTAGTAAACATTGCAATGCGTTTTAAATTAGGTAAATAAATATATTCTGATACATGTAGCTATCGCTATTATGATTTAATTATCATAATTTAAAGTTATGGAGATCCACATGTTATAACGAGCTCTAAGTATCAAGATAATTTTGAATAGCTTACCTATGATGTGAATGTTGGGTTTCCAACCCTTGCAGGAGGAACTGAGGGTAGAGTTTCTTGATGGTTCCACTCTTCCTCCACAAAATTGAAGGTATATTTCTTCTCAACTCTACTGATTTATTCCCAACTCTACCTTTCATATCCCTACCAAATCATCCCTATTTATATAGATGGATTTCACTAGAACCCATCCGGCCCAGTGGTGTAGTGATCAGTGCAAATTGATACGAACTTTGGGGTCCTGGGATAAATTCCCGGCTGGTAGCTTGGGTATTTTACTCTTTAAGGGGAACTATCCAAACGATCAATTTGTTCATTAAGCTTGAGTTAGGTTTAAGACTCTGGCTAGTTCACACCTACATATTCACTACTAGCTGCTGCCCGCGATAGTAACATTTCAGTTTACCTACCTAACATACATGCATTGTTCCACAGAGCGGTTTGTAGTAATTATCACAATTTTTATTTTGTTATACTCTTCATAACTTTAAAACCAATGTACAGATTTAAATAATTTAAAAATTAATTTACTCCTACGTAAACAGCCTAAATGATTAAATAATTGATTTGGATAAGGATTCATATCATGATAACGGATATAACCACTTTTTGTTCGCATCCGTGTTTTAGTTGACTAATTTCAACAATAAACGATTATTGTAACATAACTATAATAATTACATATACTGTCACGGTATTTTTTGTTCACATTAGTGAAAACGTTCAATGTATAGTATTTTTTATGTAATACCAATAGTTTTTGCAGCGCACGTGGAGAAAGCATATTTTTAGGCAATTTTTTATACCTATGTGTAAAACTATCGACATTTTTATGAGTAATAAATTAAATTCTCAACATAAAATATAGCCTATGTTACTCGCTGATAATGTAGATTTATATTGGTGGAAGAGTTTTTATAATCGGGCCAGTAGTTTTTGAGTCCATCCATTACAAACAAAAAATGAAAAATAAAAAATCTTTCTTCTTTATAATATTAGTGTATATCATCACATCATCTCATTGTGGGTACGTATAGACAACCTCCATTGGTGTACCCTAGGTAGCAAGCACTCTTTGCTACCAGTGGTAAATAGTCTTCACATAAGGCGATCGAACCGAATGCCATGTCCTTCCCGGTCATATATGCTAAATTATTTATAAAAAAAACCTAACCCAACGAAGTGCGAGAGGGAAAAAAACATGGGAAAAAAAACACAGCTAGCTGAGAAGTATTTTCTGATAACTTTTATACCTTACTCTTTTTTTATTGTAAGTATCGAGCAACACGGTCTATTGCGTCAAGCTCACAATATACTGAAATGGCGTTGGTGTGAAGGTCAAAAACTTAAAATCTTAGCCGGAGGTAATGAAGGTATTTTTTTTTCTACATGGGATGCATCACTTAGTGTTTCATTTCCCCTCTCTAAGTAAATGTGGATGCACTTCTTTTAAAATACCTCTGTCATATCCTCCACATGAGCTATAACGTTAGTAACCATGACGTGAATTTGTAGTAATTAAACCAGATATTAATAAGTTTAAAACAATTATTTTACTTTCAATTAAATAAAAGTCTTAAAATATATTTAAACTCCTCTATTAATATACTAGAAAAATTAACTAGATTTGTGTGTCAGTGGAATCGGTGAAGAGCCATTTTTCCCATATAATGTGTTGAATTTGCAAAAATTAATAACTATCAAACTAATTTTAACAAACAAGTAAAAAAATTTCCTAAGTAATCAAATAAAGTTTGCTTCGTTACACTCCCATCCATTACAGTAGTGTTTTTTATTCAAATATTTTGTCACCGTGTCTTACTAACCGTTCAGGTTAGACGCCTATGTAATAATTACATTAATGTGTTAGAGATTAAGGAGGTTTGGTTTAGAGGATAGGCACCCGCATTTGTGTGAAGGAAGAGTGTAAAATTATTAAGGAAAAACTTCCCTCAGTGCACCTGACAGTGATAAACCCCGATCTCCCCATCTTTGGTGGTCTAGTCCAACATGAGAGTAGCGCGTTAGACCACTCATCCACCAAAGAGGGTTTGTAATAGTGGTGAATGCTAAAAAAAAACTGATTAAATTCTGGTATCAATAATCAACAATGTATTCCAACGATACCACTTGGACTTACGTTTGGGACTCAATTACTTGTTCACTTTCTAGTTATGTGTCAGTGTAAAAAGCTTAAGAGGAGGGTATTGGCTTAATGTCCTTCCACTGCTATTGTTTTCAATAACTCGTGTTATTTTGGAGCCAATAGTACGGGGGGAGGGCGGGCGTTGGTTTTCTAGGGACGAGGTTTTGCGGTGGAAGCGGTCACGTATTTGCCAGCAGGATTCGAGAGAGATTGTGGCTTAGAATCAATAAAGTGTAACTGAAAATTATCCCCAAGTTATCTGTAAACGCACTATAAAAACATAATATTTTTTATTTGAGGTACTTTATGTACACTTTCTGAACCTACTTATAAACTAACTTAACTCTATAACAGACACAACACCCGACAACCACCTCCCCGAGATGTTAATTCATCACTGTAAAGCCCCAATTGCACAAAATGGTACATTTTTTTTATATACCGGGAATCAAACTGAACTAAGGTGTCGGAAAATATTCTGTCTCGCTACAAATTCAATGTACGCTCCAAATTTAAGAACACGGAAACACAATAAAAACACATTTTTTTTTTACCTAATTCGATTTTTAAGTATTACCTCGGTAGCTATTCAAACTATATCATCAGTTTCTATCTGGTCTGGTTTGCCGTAGGCTGGGGTTGAAATCCTAGATGGAAGTACCACTGTATATTTTTCCCCACTAAATGTTTTCCCATGCTCTCTCACAGAAATAAGGAATATATTTAATATAAAATTCTGCTTTATTAATTTTTTTCCGCACTCATATAATTGTAAATACTGTATAGCCTGAACTGGTGATAAATAGTGGTGCACAATTTTTAAAATATGTTGGTAATTTAAATTATTGAGAATGGCTACAATAACTATATTTTTATACTAAGCATCCTACTGTCGGCATACAGAACTTACTAACCTAGGGGTATATAGTGACGGATGTGGAAAACATCATTTCATCTAGTGGTTTTTTAATACCCAAAACATCCTGTTAAAGGGAATCTTGCGCAATGCGAGTCTAACACCTTAGATGAATCTGAAAACGATTTTAATATTGTCTTTTCTTAAGTTATAAGAGTTTTATGATTGAAAAATTAGACCATTTTGAAGTCTAAAGTGAAATTTCATATGGAATAATTTTTTAAACAAACAAAAAATACAATTGTTATAGTTAGAAATATTAGTATCAAACATAATTCAATCATAAAATAGTTTTACTGTCGAATTTTGTAATTATGGTTAATTTTCTAGGGAAGGATATTAACTGATAGCTAAAAAAGTTACGAGATTTACTTTCATGTGTTAATACGTCAAGTTATGTGGTATGCAGCTGCCATTCTTATTGGTATTGGTATACATATAAAATCGCACTAATTATATAGTAAAATGTCACCACCGAAAAATATATATTTATTGGTCATTTTTAAAAGGATCGTTCTTTGAAAACTGGACTCTTTCATATTTGTATCGCTTTTATTTTGTGAGCGATTAATTAATTGTATCTTTCAATCCATTGAACTGATAACATTTCAAATTTCATTTTCAATATGGTGTATAAAAAAACACAAAGATAAAGATTTTGAAAAAAATCATAAATAATGACAAACACTTCAAATGTCTAAAAAAAATAAACTGGTCCACAATTTCAAGACGAAATTACCAGCTACAATACCATAGAAATATTTTTGACACTAGTTATTTATATGACTTCATTTGTTGTACTGGAAAGAAGAAGAAGAAAAACAACACAGCATTTGGTTCATTTATCCATGTGGTGAACCTTCTAGAAGACGTAATGTTGACGACGTCAAAAAGGGGGTTCGGGTAGCCCATCAACCACTGAAGAGGTGAAACCTGCGTCCCGACTCTTACGTCTAAGACTAGGAAGGGAATAAAACAAGAGATTACGTTCCATGACTCAAAAGATAGAAAGTTAGCTTGTGCTGCACTCTACGGCTCTCTTTTAAGGTATCGATGGCTCTGTCACAGGATGGAGGACTATTTGAAGGAAGGACCGTAATCTGTCTACAGACCAGAGCTAAATGTTATATTAATCGTTCCTCGTACTTTTTTTGTATCCCTTTGTTCGCATTTATTCCACATGAAATGTTAACATAACTGCAAGGCGCTGCTACAATCAATAATCTGGTTATGTATTTTCCGCGTTCTTTCTTATCTCCGTATTTTTTTATCATTATTACTTCACATACCTTCCGCATAGAATGTAAATATGGCTGGAAGGTGCTGCAATCGGTGAGCTTTTTATTAACATATATTCCACTTGTATTCTACTTTCATTCAAGCTTAGTTCGACTGAGTGAACTGTAAAAATAAACAAATTAAATATGCATTAAGTCTTCTATTAAATTGGAATACCTCAACCCTACCATGGTAATGAAAATATATGAGCAGCCACCATGAAAAATAAAAGACAAATACACAAACAAACACATAAATTAACAACCTAAGAAGTAACATTTTAGTTAACATTCTAAATAAGTTAAAAGTAAGGAGTGGACATAAATTAAAATAAATAATTCCAGCATCTTTCCAATATACAGTAGCCCCATGACTTCTTTGGTGCTGACTGACAGCTCACAGCTGACAGCTAAAGGCTTTGAAAAGTTACCAGACCAGATTATGTATCCCTACGCTGCACCGAATGAACTGCAAAAACATATGTTTAGCAGATGTCACTTCTGACAGTCAGATATTAGGTATATACCTAAATTTTGAATGTCATAAGCCAGCTGTGAACTGTCAATCAGCACCAAAGAAGCCATGAGGCTACTGTAGAATATTAGACTACAATCTTTACTTCACACTCGTTTCATATTTGTTAGCCTATACATTAATTTTATACTTATCAACTCTAATTTAAACTTTATTCAAATATTAAACATTGTTTCATCATAAATGATTTATTGTAAGTCTTTTAATGACAATTCTAAATTATTTAATTACAACCTATTTTGCAGATGTTAACCTTTTAACTTAGATTTCATAATTTGTGTTTTAGCAAGGATTTGAAATACAACATTCACATTGCAGGTAGGCTATTATAAATTAGCTTTTTGAACCATATTTCTAGGTCTTAAATTTTAATTTAACATAAGAAGTGTTTTTACAGGGGATTTGGAAAATATTAAAAAAGCCCAAATAACAAATCTTCTCCATTCTTGTTCCGTGAAAATAAGCTACAGACGAGAAGAATAGCAAAACACACACGTGCCATCACTTTTCTTTATTCTTCATTTTCCTTTTCTGTTTTTTTTCTTCTTATTTCAGTCTTTCTTTCGTTACCTTCGAATTTTCAAAGCGAACTAACAAAACGAAAAGCGTTCGCCGTAAAACGTTCCAGAAGCCTTCCTCCTACCCCCACTTTTCGTCTCGTCAAAAGAACAAGAGAATTCAATTACAAGTGGATGAAACTAGGAAGAGAATAAGGGAATGGAATTGAAACAATGTAATGTTAAACTGTCAGAAACATAAACATAGTATGTGTTTTTATTGTGATCAAAATTGTTGAATATTCAAAGGTTTCTTTGACACTCAAATAAATTTCATCGTCTTTTTAACACTATAATAAAATATATTGAAAAATACCTCTTTTTACCTACATTTATTATTTAATACTGTATAAGCATACTTGTCCCACTTTTTCAATACAAATAAATCAAATTATTTTTCTCCCTATTAAGAAACAACTTTACTATATTTTACTACTTTTCTCTAAACATTCTTATTTTTGAATATAATTTTAGTGCCATGTTTAAGAAAAATGTTTTGGTTTGTGTGTGCATCGCGTCTTAATGTGTGTCCAGGAGACCACATATTTACACTTATGGGTTAGAAATGAGAACGGTAAAAGTAAGAAATGAACCCTTCGTTTAAACCTCTGTATAGGCCAGGCCAGTGTTCTTTGTTAAGAGTGCTTGCTATAAGGGAGAGAATTGAGAAGCTTTGCAGACGTTTACAAATCTCAGATTATTTATTAGGCTTAATATAGTTTTCACAAAAATATAGGCGAAGGCTCTAAATAGTTAAAAATAAGTTTAAATTTAAAGCTTAAAAGTTTTTTTTAATAAATGTATTATAACTTATATAAAACCCCTATATCTTGTGATCTTATCAAAACATGATTTTATTTAATAAAGAAAGGATTGATCTAGGTTTATAACCTTTCATCAGTCTCAGAATTAAAGGTCTTCAAGAAAAACGTAATTGAATTACTAAAAAAAACTTTAATCCTAAAATTTAAACTTTTTAATTGGTCATAAACCTGCTGACAATTTTTGCCTACATTTTGGTGGAAAACCATATTTACAAATATCAAAGGACTTCTAAGATATTTGCGGGATTTTTATACGTTTAAAACACCTCTCTTGAACTACATGAAAATACTGCTTTTTTCCATAATAATTATATCTAGTGACATCTTCAATTTACATTACTAAAAAACATATAAAGACAGATTTAAATATGAAGGAATAATTTTGACCATTACCTAATTTACTAAAAATATTTTAACACGTTATGCATTAAATCATATGATATGAAGCCGTTATCAATAATTAATTTAAGTTATAATGGATATTTCCAATACTTTTCTTTTACCAGAATTTTACTATAAAATATGAAAATAATTTTAATGATTTCTGTAAATAATAAATGAGCTTATTAAATGATGTCCTATTTTACTATGAATATAAAAGTGGTATAAGTGACTTTTATAACTATCACATGATGTCCTAATAGAATTGTATAATGGATATAAAGTTAGTTTAAGCTATTTTTATGGCTATTAAATGCTGTTCCTACTGCATGAACCTACTAAAAGTAGATGCACTACCGACATAAATAAAGAGCTAGCGAGTAGGTTTTCTAACAGAGAAACAAGGTTTTGATTTGGTACGGTCTACACTGGTTGTGCCTTTGAACACTAAAAAGAGGAAGTTTACTCTTCAAATATAAAAACAACACAATTGTTAGCTCGACTCCCCTTTAGGACATTGTTTTTTTTTTTACCAAAATCCATGATAACCCTATAATTACAATCTAATCAACCTATGATAGAATAAATCATTTATTTGCAACCCACTATACCGCAACGCTGATCACGGGGGACAAGGCGTTAAATTTATTTTGGCCTGGCTCTCTAGTTGTGGGAAGGTAATGGTTCAAATCACGACCAAATCTGCCGAGATAGAGTTTTTTTTATGTTCTACCATTCCCTCTCCCTTCACGAGAATATCCATCTATATTCTATGTCAAATCTACCTTACTCATAAATGTAAATATGTGAATACCCCTGACGTGCAGCAAGGCATAGCATAGTGTACTCCAAAAAAAGTATACATATATAAAATAAAATACAATTTATCAATCCCAAAGGTTTCCATAATGATTTGAGTGACTCACTTTGCATTGGCCTTTTCAACTCACGTCAACCTATTTTATTCTTAAGAAACGAATAAAATTGTTGTGTACAGAAAAAAAAAATACGAAAAGGTTACAAAGAAAAAACGTAACTTTGAAAAATGACCAAAATCATAAGAGAGTTTACAAAAAAAAATGTTTACAATCGCTCCAACCTTAGCCTGTCAACTCCTATCGACGTAAGAAGCAACAATAGAAGAGCAATTTTTAGGGAGAATATTGGGGGTTGGAGTTTTATTGAAAGGGGATTGTTTAGGAAGGAGGGTATAGTGAGGAGTGGGGAAGAGGATAAAGGTCCACGGGCATCTGGAGATGGGGAATGTTGCGAAAAGTGCTTGTGGCTATCTCAAATCAAGCGTTTTCAACCCCTCCACTCCGTTATATCTCTCTATAAAATGCACTTTACGGTGTAGAAGGGTGGATGTTAGAGGGGGAGGTATGGACGACGCACAGAATGGTGTGGCAACAGCCACTCTATTCTCAGTAATTTAGTTTGTTCTCCGTGGGTACATAGAGTGAGGCAAATACAGGGGTAAGTAACTCGGTAAAGCTTGCCAGGAGACATTAATCCCTCTAGATGAGGGGTGAGGAGGAAATGAGGGGGTGGCAGAGTATGTCTAATGACTTTGGTGCGATTCGCTCTCACTGTGGCCGTATGTTAGAATGTCGGCTTGCCCCCGAGTCTAGTTTCCAAACAACTTAACGGAGAGGCAAACATGAAGAGTCGTGAGTTTGGAACAATATCCACCCCCCTCCCCCTCTGCCATTTCTTTCGTGACTTTTAAAAGGCTAGCTCGAATGCTCTAAAGAAATAGGTGGGGGGTGGGGAAGGGAAAATATTAGTCTAAGCCTACGGGTGTAAGAATGATGGTTTTAATTTTTATTTTCTTATGATATTTAATATATTAATGTAGTAGGAATGTTAACCAAGGTATAATTAAAGAAAACTATTGAGACTTTTGTTTTACAAATGTTTGAATTAATATGAAAAACATATTCTTTTATGTATTTATTTGTTTATTTATTTATTTATTTAGCAACATGTCTTACTACTTATTCAGGTTGTACACATATGTATAATTACGCTAATGAGGAAGGGATGAAGAATTTTTAATTTAGAGGGGGGGTGCCGGAATTAGCGTTGAGAGAGAGTGATTTATTTTTTTAACACATCCTCGGTACACACGAGCAGGTTTCGAACTCCTATCTCTTGTCATTGGTAGTCTAGTCCAACACCAAAGTGGAACGCAGCCACTGAAGCATATAATATTAGAAGTATAAACCTTTAAAAAAATTATAGCTGCGTAGAATGCGTATAACCTGAACGGGTAGTAAGACGCGGTGATAATAATAATAATAATAATAATAATAATAGCTGCGTAGAAAGTAAAACATGGAAGATAATGCTCTAGACATGTTTTTTTACTATATCTTCCTACATTAGATTGTTATTAATAAATTATTAAATACAACCTGTCACAAAATTTACCACCTTTAAAAATCTAACGTCAACGAAAGCTAATGTGTACTCAAATGTTAACTTAAATCAAATTTTATGTAAAAGATAATTTTCCATTTGATTATATAGTAATCTCAAAAATGTATATGTAAAACCATCAATTTTCGTAGAAATAATTTTGTCTGGTTTAGTTGTAAACGTTGATGATCTGATCCAGATACTAACTGGTTATGTAGTTTCAGATGGAATTGAAGGGTGGGTAGACAGTGGACTGTAGTAATGAAAAAGGGGTGGGGATATATGGTGGGTTCTCCACCCCATTCCCTCCCCTATTCTGACCAAAAGACACTAAACTTTAATGGACAAGCTGAGAGACAGATTGCAATACGAATTTAAGGTTGTATTCTCTTCAGTTTCAGATACTCAAGATCAGTAATACTCAGCCAGTGGGTCGTAACCACCAAAGGGTTTTTCAATATGTCGTCTTAGAAAACATTATTCAAAGAAAATGTTTAAACTAAAGCTTGAATAAAGGTTTGTTTAACTTCTAGAAAAAACAAATGAAATAATGTATAGTTTACTAATTAATTTTACAAATGAACGGTACAGGGAGAAAAGGAAGAAAGTTCGTTTTTAACTAAGCTTGAGTAAATGCTTCCACCTATTAGATAATTATCATTATGTCTTGAATTTTGATTACCTAAAAATGATCAAAAAATACCTATAAAATTACTGATACATTTTAAAATTTTATTTCAAAATTCCAAAAATGAACTAAAAGTTTTAACAAAGATGTGTAATAAATGTACATGACTAAATAAAACACGTGCTTTATAAATGTAAACTAAAAATTATCCAAGCAATGAAGTATTTTACCACGAAACTCTTCATTCTGTTGAATACAACGTTGATTTAAAAATATCTGCTCCAGAAGTAATTTCTATACCCCTCACACCCCTCAACACAACCCTCTCCACCCTAGCATCAATCTCTCACAATGAATGTGTAGTCTACAACCAGACAAGAAATGAAAATTAATTAATATATATTAACCCTATGTGACCATTCTTTCAACGGCAGGACAAAAATTAGTAACAATTGTCTCAGGGTAGTGTAGTGTTAGCATTCACAAAACGTTGAAACGAGGAGAGAAATATATTCTTCCACTGGTATAAAGCTGTGGTCAAATATTGCAAAAGGTCATGAATGTCCTAATTCAATTGTTAGGCAAAATTAAGGGGGGGGGAAACCACAAACTGTTTAGCAGGACCATTTAAATATATTGTTGCAAATATTACTAGCTAGAAAACACATAAACAAATCTCAAACATTCATATCATTGTCAGTGTATCAGAACAGAATGTGTCCATTCCAGATTGACATAAAAAGCGGATAGGAAAATAAAGGCTTCTCACAGTACATATTCTAATTTCAAGAAAGAATTTATAAAATGTAAGCATTTCAAAACTAGTCGTGTTCTACACCTAGTTTTGAGACCAGCCCGGTAAAGAATAAACAAAGATTCGAATATAATATCTTGATTTGGATTACGGACCTTTTTGACGCAGAGCTATACATCACACTGATCGATATAAATGTTAAATAATCAGTTATTTGTATACTCGTATTATATCTGAAATTCTAATTTTAATTTTGCCTTAAGTGGTGACCAAATCATATCTACATTTCTAGTTTAAACGAAATCCATAAAACCGTTTCAGATATAACCCCAGCAACAGATGGGATGGATTTAAATCGTAAAACTTACTTTTTGTTTTAGTTCGGGGGGAACATAAAACGTTGAGATCCATCATAATCTCAATATCTAAAATTTTCAAGATTTTGATGTGTAAGAATAAAAATAAACTCCAATTACTGAAAGATGACGCGAGTCCTTGAGAAGAAAAGTATTTATTTCAAAGTAGTGTTGTCAGCCAAAATGATGATACATTATTATTCATTTATCACCGCATCTTACTACATGTTTAGGCTATACGTATATATGAACATTATTATAATGGTGTTGGGATGAGGAAAGAAACATTTTAGATATAATATACCCACATGTGCATGGAAGGAGAGTGAGAAACCATTTAGAAAAACCATCTTAAATAGACCCAACCAGGATTAAAACCCTTATCTACTCGCCATTAACAGGACTGTAGTGATGCCTTGCTGTAGTTGTCAAAAGTGCTAGTCACGCGGACCTTTAAGCAGGGAACAGCTGAGTCACGCACCCCTTGATGTAGGATAAATGATTAAAAAATGATAGTAATAAAATTATAGTAAGCTATACTATGGGATAAATTAGTCATAATATGTTTTAATGTAAAAAAAACTACAATATATAAAATGTAGGTCTTATATTTATACATTTTTTGACATATTATTTTTTTAATAACTCTAAAAATAATTATAATGAAAATATAAACATTATATTTGTACATTTATGCTCATTAATAATTTATGTGAAGAATGGAACTGCTTTTGTGACCTCCTTGGACGATCTCGTGGAACCCCTGGACGATCTTCAGGAGCCCTGGGGGTCAGTCGACTCCATTTGAAGAATCTATGTGGCTTTGTGCATTCGTCCATTGAAGCGAGTAAAATTAAGATCTAAAGTAGAGATAAATCTTTCTAATCAATTCGCCTAGCCCCCACTTGTTTTATTTCTGTGAACAATCGCAAGTACACGACACCATGCGATTTGCTTGTACAAACATTATTTACAAAGAAACCAACAAAAAAATACACAAATTGAAAAAGGTGACAGTAACATATGGAAGGCTGAAAAAGAAAAAAAAGGGGGAGAAGAAAATTAACATGAAGAAACTCTTTTTAGCATTTTTAAATGTATTTTACACACGCAAAGTAAAACAAAATGGGATATTCTCGCGAAATTAACTGCTTAACCTTTGCATACAAATAATGTCAGGTCGGTATTAATGATAAATTAACGATATTAATTAGCCATGCATATTTTTATAAAATAATAAAAGTAATCGTTTTTGATCAATTTTTGGTCAAGAATTTCTATAAAAATTAGTACTAAATGGCAACTGCATTACATTTTTTTCCATAATATTTTATAACCAATCAAAGTTATCCTTATAGGAAATTTATTTCCGTCAACCAAAGACCATTAGTAAAGAAGTAAAATGTGTGTCCACATAAAATTAATATTGTGACCACAAGCAAATATTTTAAATTTAAGAATAATAAATTTAGCCATAATTTTTACATCCATAATACCATAAAACCAAGTTGATTTTTATTAACCGTTTTTATCTGAAGAAATAATTTTAATTTTCCTGCTTTTAAAACTGAAATACCAATCTTTATTTATAAAGATTCCATAGTTTTATTTATCACAAACCAGGGTCTTACCATTAAAAGCCTCTTCTGGGCGCAAGTCCAGATGGATTGGTAGGTTAGAAATATCAAGTACAGTCAAGTGGTTACCCAATCAGTTCGTAAATCATAAATATGAGAGCTTGAATAAATCAATCGAAGTTTATTCTTGTAAAAAAAATTGAATGACAAATTGCCATTTAAAAGGTCTCATAAAAATGTCAAAATCTAATAGATGAAAAAACAAAATCTACGTTATAATTGTAATGAATCTTCGTCTTAACCCGCGGCTTAATATCTGTCCGGGCTATAAACATTAAGCTACTGATTGAGTAAGGATTAGGAGAGTATAATTTAGAGTAAATGTACGCTTATTTGCTTTGAAGAAAAGAGTGAGACCACTTAGAAAAAGACACACAGCATACCCCGTTGGAATTCGATCCCCGAGCTCCCCATCATAGTCAAACCAGACTATACAAGCTTAACATTTAGTCTATGTACCCATTTGTGTGGGTGATATATTATTATTACTACTATTTTAAGTTCAAGAGCACCTTTGCACAAATGAAAGCAACGCTTACATCAATAAAACTACTATTTCATGTTTAGTAAATCACCTAAAACATTTTGAGGGGGTTGATATAAATACACTACAAATAATATTTTATTTGAAGTTTCCAGAATATAAAAGCTATTATTGTAGCCTACTAGGGATCTTTAATTTCCCTATAAGAGCCGCTTTGGTTAAATCATTTAAGGTTTCGCTCTATCAATAAGCTGACAGTGTTAAAAAAAAACAGGTGTGCTTATGATGTATTCATCAAATGGAGTCCCACTCTCGCTTCACTCAAATACGGGTACATTTCCTCCGAATTAAAACTTACTCCTATATATTAGCGTGTTTATACCAGAACGGTGAAAAAAATCGCTACCAATAAATAAAAATATACATTGTATGACAATTTAAAATACAGGCTATTAAAAAGTAAATAACAATAAACCCATTTACTTCATGAACACAGTGTCAATCATTTTCATTTGTTCAGTGATTAAAAATAAAAGAGTGGTTCAATTGTCTACGAAATATATTTTGAATGAACAGTGCAAAAGAGAGATTAAAAGATTAATTGAGCTTTTGCTAAACTCTCATTTTATTGATTTATTTCTAAATATAGGTACAAAAAGATATTTATAAATAGCAAACAGGAAAAATCGTTTTAGTAAAATTGGTTCTTATTATATAAGAGTTTTGAATTTTTAGGACCAATATTAAATTAACGAGATGTTAAATGTTAAAAAGCATACGAATTAAATCTAGTGTGTTTTTTTACAGCTTTTCCCTCGAGTTTTGGCTGTAAGCATTACTGTAGTTAGGATAGTGGGGTATGAATGAGGAATCCTGAATTTAGAGAAAATATACCCGCATTTTTGTGGAGAAATAGTGGAAAAGTGTTTATCATAAACCTTTTTAATGTACACCCAGGAGGAATTCAAACCATTACCTCTCTGTTTCAGGTAAACCAGACCAAATGAGTGGATGCATTTAAAACAGTTTTATTGTAAACTATTAGATAGTGACTAATGTTGTCATAGTTTTTTAAAAATATAAAAAATATTATATTGCAATAACAATAAGATGGAATACATTTTAAGAGCATAAGCATTATTAGAAATATAAATATTTTAATATTGTATCGGGACACAACCTATGTTTGTGTAATGCATAGAGGCTATAAATTTACGTTGTGTAGAGTGTTATTAGAATAAAGTTGGTTAAAATAATAACTGTGATGAATCTGCTTTCCAATATGAGTGAAGAATGACCATACTCTGGAATGACTCTTGGATAGCTGAGTGGTAAAAACATTTACATATTAATCCAAATGTTACAGGTTAAATTCCAGTGTCCAGGTAACATTTTTTAATTCAGACAATATATACCTATGATGTTTTCATCAATCGAAAAGAACTTGCGCAATAGACTAGACTGCCGAAGATGATATTAAGGTTCGAATATTTATTTGGTTTACCGAGGGTGTTTTTTTCCAAAATGTTTTTATACTCTACTGGTGACCTGGCGGTCTAGGGGTAAGGCGTCAGACTTATGTGCTGGCGGCCGGGGTTCAATCCTCAGTCCCGGCACAGATTTATCTGATTACCAAACCCTTCCTTCACCTCTGACAAGACATCTTGTGAATTTGAGGAATTCCAGGCCTCCACCGTGGTTCGGATTCCACGTTAAACTGTAGGTCTTCCATTTCATCTCACAATCACCCTACCATTACACATTAGCGTAAGTGCGTATAACCCGAACGGGTAGTAAGACACGGTGCTAATAATAATAATAATAATTCTACTCTACTTCCATACAAATGAGGATACACTTCCTTTAAATAAAACCTTCTAATCTCTAAAACCATTACTGTTATTAGTATATCCAGTGTATTTATGATAGTTAAAATGGAAACACAATGGGCCTATCACATGTATGTTTCATTTTTAACAAATTTTTCCTATAAAAGCAACATTTTAAGACATGTCACTAATATATATAGAGATATTTTATGTATTTATTCTTAAACGTGAACGTATCCCCACAGTCTATGTTTCATAATTATCTTTCATATAAGAACACAACCAATGAAAACTAGATCGTACAAATCCTTATGAGGATTGAGAAACTGTCTTTTACACGAGCTCATAGAAGAAAATGTTAAGGGAAAGAGGATCTTAGGAAGGAGGAGGATTCAAATATTAGATGACTTGAAAGAAAAAAGAAAATTCTGAGAGCTGAGGGAGGAGGCAGAGGACAAGGTGCATTGGCATTCTAAGTTTACTGACAAAAGTAATTGACCTGTCGTAAGAGAGAACACCTAATAATAAGAACCCAGTAAATATATGTCCAGTTTAATATTAAATACATTATTTATTCCTTTGTTTTATGGTTTTGAACGGATTTACATTAGCCTTATCTCTCTTCTTTTTTACAGTGGCTGTGTGAAATGATAACACATTTATATTATATATATATATTTTTTCTTTTTTCTAATTTAATATTTAGTACACAATTTACTCGTTTATTTTTTTAACGGATTTGTATAAAACTGACACTATTCATTTGTTGTACTGCATTTATGTAAAATGATACATTTATTTTTATGTATTTTAAATAAAATTTGTAAATTTAATCATTTGAATGTTCTATATTTTTATACTTTTCCTAATAATAAAATAAATACTCTCTTGATAACACAAAAAGAAAGCAAGTGATAATATTTTTCAATGGTATTTCTAAATTTATTCCAGATACGACTTTGTCCGGCAAATACGAGCCAAAATTTCCTCCACAAATGACGTCACAGCCCATTCAGCGTAAAGACACTAAATATGAGCCAACTACGATAGAGTCCGGCCATCCCTGACTTTACCAACCCCCACCCTCTACACTCCGCCTAGTATCTAATGTCATTACGGCCCAAACCCCCGGACTACCCTCTTTATCCTTCCAGTAGCGTAGAGATATTTCAGATATCTTCAACAAAAACAACTCCACTACATGAACTTTGGTCATAAAGTCTCCTAGCAGTGAAATAGGAAAGCATTGCTTCATGCGTTGATGGAAAAAAAAACCTCCTCAAAGAACGCAACGTGATTGAACTGGTTGGTGACAACTTTAAAACGAACTTTATCGAACCATTGGAAAAGATTTGGTTAGGTACACACCAATGATTGGCGAGTTAGATTACCAAATTAATGCTGTTAAAAGTCAAATGTTTATATAAATGAGCTTTTTTTACATTAATATAAAATATCATATATTTAAAGGTATGATCATGTGAACTGAAACTTTCTCTTATATATATATACGCATATACATATATTGTACCACGTATTACTACCCGTTCGGTTTAAACGCCTATATATTGATTTATTGCACTGTGTTAGGGATCAGGAAGATTTAATTTAGAGCAAGTGAACATGCATTTGTATAGAGAGAGGGAGAGAGTTTTAAATCATTTAGGAAAAACACCCTTAGTGCATCTGAACGGGGTAGAACCCCGATCTCCCATTCTTCAGCAGTCTAGTCTACTGTGAGAGTAGCACCTAAAGCCATGCGGACACCAAAACGGATCACTTATCATATATAATATCAATAAAACCCGCTTGATTGGCCACATCATTTAAGGCGTCATTCTTGCACTAAACTGGACTGCTAATAACTGGGAGATCAGGGTTAGAATCCCGATTGGGTGTGAAGCTGTTCTTTTTAAAACGGCATTCCACTCTCCCTCCACGCTAATGTGAGTACACTTCCTCTAAAATCAACCATTCTCCTTTGTAACATACCATCGCAATCGTACATAATGCATACAAACCGAACGGGTATTAAGACGTGGTACTTATATTATATATACATATCAAAGCCTACGATATTTACGTCCCGGATTTTGCTGATCTTAAAATAATCAAAAAATTAACAATATAATGACCAAAAAATTGCTTTAAATTTTCAAAAAATTACCTACACTTGTGAAAAAAACCTTGTTATAAATGCACGGCTAAACAATTGAAGACGCATTTAAAAAAAACTAATAGCTAAAAAATAGGGCTTTAATAACCTTAAACAACTAAATTCATGTATTTTGATGAATATAATATTGATTTACAAATACCTGTAACAGATGTAAAAGCTACCTCCTTTCAATACAGCCCTCTCCAGCTTATTTTCAGTGTTTCACCAGGAATGTGTATTTTACAACCATATAAACAGAGAGGATACAAAGTTCAGTGTCTGCATTATATTTTCACGCTAACAAAATATGTTGAAAAAATTACACATTTATAAATTATCTGTAGTATTTAAAATATACTTAATCAACATTAATACCTTAAGACTACTCTAAAATGCCTAATAAGGACTCAAAAATAACACAAACCAAGATAATATGACATAACATTCAAAAATTACAAAAGATGACCAAAAATAGCGTACAAACTATACATTTTTGCAACCAGGGCATCATTAAAAAAGTTTATGTAAGCTACTTGTAAGTCTTGTCTGTGATGAAAATAAGACATGTCATTAAAATCTGGTTCCTACTAATAGCAGAGTAAGATATTATCCATACTTATCGCAGAAAAATACGATAATATTTACTAAAAGTCCCTTCCTAAGAAAATTGGGCGGTAGCACGGTCGTTGATGGCCAGTTCTGGCACAAAAGAGTACGAGTAAAAAATATAAAAGATGTCTAAAAAATTTCCCAGTTTTCTTTATTTATCACGGGAGCGTGACTCTCCTGCCAAATGGACGATATCTCCAGGAACTGTAGAGGAAAATGAAATATGAAGTCTAGCTCCAACTTCGATTTGTTATTGGGACTAAAGAAATGGCACACCCCATTCATAGACTACTGTGTTTGGATAAGAACAAAAGCTACGCGGTTCTCCTGGATCATAAACACAGAAACTATAAAATACAGTTATCTTTGCTTTGTACAAAATGTAGGATGATCATAAAGTGTAGTATTTATTTTATTATTTTATTACACTCATAGTTGGATTTTCATATAATTGAGTTTTGTTTGAACTGTGTTTGTATCGTCGGATTGCGATAAAAACGAATTTTATTTTGCACTATACTTAAAGTCGAATCAGCATAAAATGTACAATATGACTACTGTAATTACAGTCGGTACGCCATAAAGTATTTTGAGTTATGAATAATACTTTTAGTCAAACCAAAATAACATATATTATACTGTATTTTTTAATGTACATATTAAATAGTCGGAATGACATTTTGAAACAAATGTATAATTGGTTCAACATCAAATGTACTACATTTTCCACTGTGCATGTCACTGTTCGTCTAGAGTTCCTTCTAGCACGTACGGCTACAGTAGCCCCATGGCTTATTTGGTGCTGACAGCTTACTTCTGACAGCTGCTAAACACATGTTTTTGCAGATCATATGGTTCGTTGTAGAGATACATCATTTTTTCTGGTAACTTTTCAAAGCCGTCAACTGTTAACTGTGAGCTGTCAGTCAGCACCAAAGAAGCCATGGGGCTACTGTACCTCTGTTTACGGATTGCATGTTATTGACCTGGCTCTCTAAAGGATTGCACTCAAGTATTACTATTGTATTTGTACAATAATTATTATGGATTGTGACTGATGTTTTTGGACTACGACACGGCATTTTTACATGTAAGCCATACATAGCTTTCTGCTTGTTGAACTTTGCATCATATCTGGAAGATGAAATTGTTTGAACCTTTCAGACTCATTGATATATGTGTTCACTGCACCCAATCAAAAAACAAGTAATAGTGACTTTGTAAAGAAAGCCTATTTTGATTACTTTCATGTAAATATTTTGTGATCAAGACAAGTCTTGGGCTCTACACATTTTATGTAGTCCCTGTGCGAAAAATTTGCGACAAAGGACAAACAGTAAGCGCAATAAACCAGCATTTTGTATTCTAATGATATGGTGAGAAACAAAAAATCACGTATATGATTGCTATTTTAGCCTAGTCCAGACTCCGGGTTACAATTATATATACATATATATATACATATATATATATATCTCTTCAAGTCTTGAATCAGCAATCCACAGGGTTGCTCATTCAGAGGAAATATCTGTGCCGGTTTTTAACGTATCTCCGTCATTTGAGGGGGAGGATGCTATGGAATAATTTGTTGAACATGATGTAGATTTTGGAGATATTGATAATGGTTCATGTCCTAACTCAGGGCAGCATTTTTTAAATCAGGAAGAAATGAATGACTTAGTAAGAGATTTGAGTCTTTCTGAGATTTGGGTTGTCTGAACTACTAGATTCAAGATTAAATGAAAAATAAAAATTACTTAAGCACGGTGCGAAAATAACATTTTATCGTAAATGTAAATATGACCTTTTAAAATAATCCAGAGATAAAAGTGATTTAGTTTATGGTCATGATGTGTCAGATTTGTTAAACCGTAATGGGCGTGGCAAGCTACGATTAAAATGAGTGGCGCCTGGTTTTGGTTAGTTCTAAAAGTAGTCTCACGTGTGTAGTGCTCCACAATGGAAATTTTTAAGGATCAATTCTCATTAGTCATTCAATCGATCTAAAGAGAAAATATTGAGATATTGAAAAAGTTTTAAAGTTACTCAAATATGGTGACCATAATTGGATCATCTGTGTAGATCTCAAAATCGTTAACTTTTTATTTGGCCAACAAAGAGGGCACACTAAATATCCTTGATTCTTGTGTCAATGGGATAGTTGAACCAGGGACAAACATTGGAACCAGAAGAACTGGCCAGTAAGAACATCTTTAAAAATTGGAGAAAAAAAAAGTCATAAACCAGCTTTCAGTAGATAGAGAAAAAAATTATCTTTCCTCCTCTCCACATGAAACTTGGTATCATAAAGCAGTATGTAAAAGCTTTGTATGTAGAATTTAACTGCATTAAGTAAATTTGTGAAGATTTACCACGAATTAATTATGAAAAAATAAAAGCTGGTGTTTTTTACGGGCCTGAAATTAGAACTTTGATGAAATGTCCGCATTTCCCTAGATCTATGTATAATATTGAGAAACATGCATGGAATTAATTTGGTTACTGGTTAATTAAATAATTTCCTGTGGAACAAAAAAGCCGAAAATAACAAAGATATTGTCGAAACATTGTTAAAATATTCTCACCGTCATTTTCTCAATAGCCATCTTGATGGAATTTTTAAGAATCTAGGTGCTGTGAGTGATGAATAACGTGAAAGGTTTCATCAAAATTTAAAAATAATGGAGGAGCAATAACACTCATATGATGGCCGAATACTGTTGAAATCTTAAACGGGACTGTCAGAGTATGGCGCAATTAAGGGAATCTCCCAAGCGAAAATGTATTCTATGAAAACTTGAGTAATTTACTCATTAAAGTTTATGCTACTATATTTGTCAGCTTATGGATTATACATAACATATTATAGTACCATTGTTAGTAAATTTATTTATCTCACAAACCATTAGCCCAAACAAATACCCTATTTTTGTCGATTTTTTTTACCCGCCTCGGTGGCGTAGTTGGCTAACGCGGGTGAACTGGGGGTTGTTTTTCCTAAATGGATTTCCACTCTCCCTCAACGCAAATGCGGGTTCACTTCCTCTAATTCAACCCTCCCAATTCCAAATCCATTAGCGTAATTAGTACTTAAAGCATATAACCCAAACGGGTAGTAAGACGCGGTGCAAAATAATAATAATAGTAATAATAAATTTGTCAATTTTTGCACATTAAATCATTTTTTTGCCCATTTTTTTAATATTAAAAGTTATTATGAGAAAAATTTGAGGATAGGAAAAAACTAATATTCTTTGTTTCAGCATATAAACATACGTTAAAACCAAGTCTCAAATTTAAACCAGATAAAAATGTGTTGGCCAATGTAATTTTACGGATTGTTCTTTATTGTTGTGAAACGTGGTCTCTTAACTTACATAATGATAACTAAATTTTAGTGTTCGAAAGCAAGGTGCCTAGGATGGTATTAGTTCCAAAAAGGGATGAGGTTTGGGGGAGTTGAGGAGGTTCCATATTGGTGAGTTAAGTACCCTGTACTCATCTGAAGACATTAGTAGGATAACCAAGTAATGTATATTACGCTGGTAAGGACTTGCAGCGCAAATATGAGGTCCTCGAACATTATTCAAGGTATTGACTGGCACACCCAATGGAAGAGACCATTTGGAAGAACTATAGGCAGATGAAAGGATAACATTAAAATTGACCTGAAAGAGATAGGGTGTAATGAGATGGACTGGATAGAACTAGCTCAAAATATGGATAGGGTGTAATGAGATGGACTGGATAGAACTAGCTCAAAATAAAGAGAGGATGTAATGAGATGGACTGGATATAACTAGCTCAAAATAAATATAGGGTGTAATGAGATGGACTGGATATAACTTGCTCAATGTGTGGATAGGGTATAATGAGATGGACTGGATATAACTAGCTCAAGATAGGGATAGGGTGTGATTAGTTGGACTGTATAACTAGCTCAAAATAAATATAGGGCGTAATGAGATGGACTGGATATAACTAGCTCAATGTGTGGATAGGGTATAATGAGATGGACTGGATATAACTAGCTCAAGATAGGGATAGGGTGATGATTAGTTGGACTGTATAACTAGCTCAAAATAAATATAGGGCGTAATGAGATGGACTGGATATAACTAGCTCAATGTGTGGATAGGGTATAATGAGATGGACTGGATATAACTAGCTCAAGATAGGGATAGGGTGCGATTAGTTGGACTGTATAACTAGCTCAAAATAAATATAGGGCGTAATGAGATGGACTGGATATAACTAGCTCAATATGTGGATAGGGTGTAATAAGATGGATTGGATAGAACTAGCTCAAGATAGGGATAGGGTGTGATTGTGATGAGTTGGACTGTAGAACTAGCTCGAGATAGAGATATAGGTGGCGTACTTCTGTATGTGTGAGAATGAACTTTCAAGTTCCTAATGCTTTATACTAAGCAATTAACGTAGGCCTAAGTCATAAACTAATGTTATTAGCCATACTTTAATATGGTATCATGATTTGTACCATTTAATCTTTGTATGTTCTACCCATTATACCCCGAATTATTATGAATACGTCCATACATATTCCATAATAAAAGTATAGCCATAAATGAGAATAGAATGAAGACACTAATTGGAAAGTATCAAGGGTACATAAAGAAAAGAATAAAAAGTATAAATTCAAACCAAGGTGTGAGCGAGATTGTAATAAATTAAATTTGATATTCTCAACCAGAAAAAAAAAAGTTTAAAAATAATATTACTTTTACTTGCCTTGTATATTACAGGGCTGATTTTTTTTTCTTTATCTTTAGACACCCATAAAACTTATTCTACGAATAAATTACCTCCTTTCGTGCCAGCTCTCACCCCCCTTTTTTCAACCCTTTATTATACTTCTCCCCACACCCTATGGCCACCCTCAAAGTGTCACAACCCACCCTGATACCCGCTTTTACTCCCATAAAAATTAGCTTCGCAAAAGCTACCATTAGACTACATATTGCAGGACGAAAATGTTAATTAACTTGTACAGTAACTGTCTGTTTAAGTATATAGTAGCGCTGTGAAAAAAAATTAGATATATTACAATTTAAATATAATTTGAATACAGGGTAACTACATGCAATAATTGAAAGACAAAGTCACTTAAAGACAATATATGACTATAATGGCAACATTATATGACACGCACCATTTGCCACGTACAAAATTGTGTCAGGCTCGTTTTGTAAGGTTTCCCAGTGACAAAGATTGAAGGATTTGAATCCCTGCAGGTAAATTTAGGTAGAGATTTCTTCAAAAGTTTCCGACTTTCGTCCATGTAAACGTGGGAAAATATTCTATCAATTCTACCTTCCTCATGTCTACCATATTAATGTAAATTATTCGAATAACGCTGATGAGATACAAGACGTGAATCAAGTCATAAATCATATATAATATTATGAAAAATGCGTTATTGGTAGAATATTTAGGAGACAAAGATTTCAAATCAAATTATATATTTATAATAACTCTCAAAGATTGCCTTAATGCATTTATAACTTTTTTAATTGACAACATAGAAACTAAACCAGGGACCTTTGGGTTAACCACATAAAGAGTCACAACCCTAAATATTGAATAAAAAATAATATTCCTGAATATGTGAAGAACTAGGATAGTTAGGTTATTGTTATTATTATTATTTAGCACTGCGTCTTACTACCCGTTCGGGTTATACGCACTTACGCTAATGTGTAATGGTAGGATGATTGTGAGATGAAAATGAAGGACCTACAGTTTAACGTGGAATCCGAACCACGGTGGAAGCCTGGCATTCACCACATTCACAAGATGTATTGTCAGAGGTGAAGGAAGGGTTTGGTAATCAGAAAAATCTGTGCCGGGACCGAGGTTTGAACCCCGGCCACCAGCACAGAAGTCTGACACCTTACCCCTAGACCACCAGGTCACCGTCTTACTTCCCATTCGGGTTATACGCTTAAGTACTAATTACGCTAAAGGGTTATAAATTGGGTAGGTTGAATCTCAAGGAAGTGAGTTCGCATTTGCATATAGGGAGAGTGGAAAAACATTTAGGACAAGCCACACCCATTTCACACGACCAAGATTCGAACCTCAATCTCCCCGTTCTAAGCAGTCTAACTCATCACTACTAGCGCGTTAGCTAACTACGCCACCGAGGTGGGTGATAGTTAATAGAACCATGGCACCCAAAGTCAAACCTACCGTGTTCGGTTCCCAATATCAGATTTTAATTTCCAAAGAGTGTACTAAAATATTGATATCTATTTTTTTAATGTTATTTTAAAGAAATATTCTAGCAAATTACATTAGGAAACTACTATTCACTAGGAAATATCATATGAGAGCTCTCGTTCACTATAATGGGATCATAAGATTGAAAATTCCCGCTTCGGTGGCCACATTGTCTAAGGTGGTACTCTAGCAATAGACTAAACTGCTGATGACGGGTTGGTCGTGGTTTGATCACGGTCAGGTGTACTGAAGGTTTTTTTTCCAAAATGGTTTAACACTTTCCCTCCACGCAACTGCGGGTTAACTTTCTCTAATCCAACCTTCCCAATTCCTAATCCATTAACGTAGTTAGTACTTAAAAGCGAATAACCCGAATGGGTAGTAAGACGCGGTGCTAAATAATAATAATAATAATAATAAAAACACTCCATGTAAATGGGGGTACACTTTCTCTAAATTCAACCTTCACAATCCCTAACCCATTAGTACATAGGCGTATACCCCGAAGTTTTAGTAATACGTGGTGCTAAAAACAATTGAAAAATAAAGTTTAGCAAAAAATAGTTTATTTCCAAATGTTGTTAGCAAAACCAGCCCAAAAAAGATAAGGAAATACGCCAAAATATATTAGGAAATAAATCGCTGCAATTCTTCCTCTTTTTTTTTTACCTTTCTATACATTAAAAACTTCAAGCTAACTTTGATTTAATTTGATACAATTTTTTTCCCAATTTATTCTCCAATGTTTGAATAAAGCAATTTTTTTTTTATTGAAACTTTTCTCTCTTCAACGTTGACTTAATATAGGTTAAAGAAAAATGGCATGTTCTACATCGCATCGGTGAGTACGCGAATAAAATGTCAGGCTCATCTAGTCTTCCGGTGACCGGGAAAGGTTGGGGCTTCAAACCCATATTGGTGAACGGAAATTTATTTTTCATACTTGATGATTTCCCGATCTCGTTCCAACCTCAGATATCAATTTTACCTAAACTCTACCTACCATTCTAATCCCTAAAGATTCTCGCAATTAGGATGCGTATTACTCATTCCGGTGGTTCCATAGTATTAGGTCGTCACTCTTGCAATAGACCTGAACTGATAATGACGGAGAGTGTTTTCTACAAAACGAGTTTCAACTATCCCTTCATACAAATGTGGTTACACTTCCTATAACTTCAGCCTTAGTCATCCTTAACCCATTCGCAGGCATAGCGGAATTAGATGATACACTTTTTTTTAATGAAGAGAAAAAGTTGTCAATAAATTCTGGGATATCCTTGACCTATATTCAACAAATTGTTGATCTCACAGTGTGAATATTATTAAACTTTTTACTGGATAATTATTTATTTTGAACACTAAAATGTTTTATTATTAAAAAACTACAAAAACACAGACTTTTCTCACCTACCCTTCACCCGGACCTAATGACATCTCCGGATAAGGCCCCTAATCTGTCATTATGTGGACTGAATTACAACTTCCATTATTATCGCTATTGTGGGAGTATTTTAAATATAAATTACATTATTACAAATGGAATTCAATGAAACATTTCTTCGTCTGAAAACATTCAAAAGCATAGTCCTGTTTTGTTTGTGAATTCTATAACTAGGCCTAGGGGATCCATAACGGTGGTCACATGAACCTTGGTGTCAGACTTGCAAAAAACTAAATTGCCGATTAAGCGAAGGTAAAGGTTTGACTCTAGGTTTGTTCTCACGGAGACTGGTTTTTAGTAATTATTATATAGTCTTTATATGGGTGAAGCTAAGACCAGTGCCTTTTATTATACTTAGTAATTTAATTTATATATAATTAAATTATATACTTATACGGATATATGTATTATTAATATTGTGGCTAAAAACTATTATGTAATAAATACAAAAAAATTATTAAAACATACCTCTTCATATAAGCATATACTTATGGACATAGTAATATGAAATAACCCGCCTCGGTGGCATAGTTGGCTAACGCGCTAGTCGTGTTGAGCTCAACCGCTGAGGACGGGGAGATCAAGGTTTTAATCTCGGTCGGGTGAACTGGGGGTGGCTTTTCCTAAATGGTTTTACACTCCCCCTCCACGAAAATTCTGGTTCCCTTCCTCTAATTCAACCTCCCCAATTCCTAATCCATTAGTGTAATTAGTATTTTAAGCGTATAGCCCGAACGGTTAGTAAGACGCGGTGCTAAATAATAATAATATGAAATAAATATCTCCATAAATAAATAATCATATAAAGAGCTATGTTTTCAACATCCGATGACCTCTTGAGTTTTTCTATCCCATATTTATTAAAATAATAGTCCATTCTTTCTTAGAGAATTTCTGATTTAGTATAATTTTCAATGAATAACCCGAACGGGTAGTAAGGCGAGGTGCTAAAAAAAGTATTGTTTCCGAAAATCTAAATATGATTTTATTTATTTAAATATTAATAAAGTTACTAGCTTAAGCAATACAAAAGATTTTAGGACACTTAAAAACATTATCTAAAATTTTAAATAAACAAATATTATGGAAAAACTCAAGCCATTAATACAAAATTAAAGCATTATATATATCGATATAGTTTCAAACATAAAGATCTAGTTGTTTGTAGATAAATATAAACTAAAATAAAAATTGTCAATGCTGCTACTAATAAATTACTCTTAGCGATGTGAAGACCATGAAACTAATCAAATATATTCTTCAGCATGCGCATTACTTTAATCTAACTCAATTTAGAAAATTTATGACGCTACCATTTCCAAACGAATAAACTTGTATTTCTTAACACAGTATTTTTCTTCAATTGTTTTTATGACCAATTCAGCGAAAGTTTCAAAAATATTCATTTATTTCCTTAGCAATAGTATATATTTCGAGTTCAACCATACAAAAAGAATTGAAAAAGTACAAAAAAGTGTGTTAAGTAATTTTTTTATAATAATAAAGATAATATACATTTTCTACAACTAGAAACCCGGTGAACATATTTTGATATGAGTTTCTTAACAGACTTAAAAATAGACAAATAGACTGTGTTGAGCTACTAGAACATATTAAACACTTGTTGACCTCAAAACCTCACAAGAAATACTGAGACATTCGTTTGTGATTTAAATCTACTAGTTAATTGTACCACTACTCGCCTTTATCTGGCATGTCTCTAACATACAAATTTAATAAACAACTCGGTGACCTGGTGGTATAGGGGTAAGGTATCAGACTTCTGTGTTGGGGTCCGGAGTTCAATCCTCGGTCCCGGCACAGATTTATCTGATTACCAAACTCTTCCTTCACCTCTAACAAGAAGTATATTAATCACAACTTTTGAATGTGGGGAATGCCAGGCCTCCACCGTGGTTCGGATTCCACGTTAAACTGTAGGTCCTCCATTTCATCTCACAATCACCCTACCATTACACATTAGCGTAAGTGCGTATAGCTCGAACGGGTAGTAAGACGTGGTGATGATGATAATAATAATAATAATAATAAGCAACTGTGAAAATACCTTAGAACTATTTTACAGCACATATTGTCTTCAAAAACCAATTACTAAATTACTTCCGAGAATCACATTAAATTGCCTCTGAATATATTTCTGTTATTACGTTTGTAGTTAAGATGTCAATGTAATTCTTAATTAATCTAGCAAACTGATGTTACTGTAAATTTGATTTTTAGCCAATAACTGTTGTAGTTCCTTCAAATAAAATGAACACACATTAAGCAATATATCTAGAGGCGGAAATGAAACAAGATTGTTCACGTCACTCATATAGTTAGCGTGTAGCTAGCGTGTAGCTAGCCTGGCACGGATATTCTGTAGTAAGATTTTTTGAACTTTTATTTAGTTTTTATTAGTTCATTTTGTTTAATTTTTATTAGGTTATTCGAAATATATAAACAAAGTAGTTTCTGTATTTTATTTTGATGCCGGAGCTTAGTATTTTTTTATTTGAGTCTTACTCCTACCACCACCACCACCACCACCACCACCACCACCACTACTACTACAGACAGCTCACAGCTGACTTCTGACAGTCACCATTTAGTTATATACCTAAATTTTGACCGTCAGAAGTGACAGCTGTTAAACACATGTTCTTGCAAATCATATGGTTCGGTGTAGGGATACATAATTTGGTCTGGAAGCTTTTCAAAGCTGTCAGTTAGCACCAAAGAAGCCATAGGGCTACTCTAGTAGTTTATAGAGGTTGTAGCGTAAATGTGGGAGCCAATTCAACAGTGTACAGACGACACCAAACCAAAGTAAGTGCATTTAAACATGTGTCCCATTTGACCTTTTTTCCGAACTATGCCGGTTTGGACCAAAACAGCTTGAAAAGTAGCACTTTTTTTTATCATCGCGTCTTACTAACCGTTCGGGTTTTCCGCTTAAGTACGAAGTACGCTAATGGGCTAGGAATTGAGAGGATTGAATTTAGAGGAAGTGAACCCGTATTTGCGTGGAGGGGGAGTGAAAAATCATTCAGTAAAAGGCAACCTTAGTCCACCCGAGAGAGATTAGAACCTTGATCGCCCCATCCTTGACAGTTTAGCTCAACATAAAACTTGCGCGTTAGCTAACTACGCCACCGAGGTGGGTAACTAACACTTTAAAGTAAATGTTAACTAGCTAAATAAAAGTAAACTGCATATTATACTTTTTACCCTTTTTAAGATATATGTCACTCAGGGTAGCTCCAACGGACGTCAGGTAAACCTCAACACGTTGTCCCTTACTTTCCTCAGCATAATAACGTTTAGTTGTTGCCACCCCACCCTCTACTTCACTAAATTGGATCTAATTAACGATATATTATTATTTAGCACCGCGTATTACTACCCGTTCGGTCTATACGCTTTAAGTACTAATTACTCTAATGGATTAGGAATTGGGCAGGTTGAATTAGAGGAAGTGAGCCCGCATTTGGGTGGAGGAAGAGTGGAAAACCATTTCGGAAAAGCCGCCCCCAGTTCACCCGACCGAGATTCGAACCTCGATCTCCCCGCCCTCGGCAGTCGAGCAGCTCAACACGACTAACGCGTTAGCCAACTACGCCACCGAGGCGGGTTTTTAAAAGTAACCAACCCACATTTGCGTGGATGGAGAGTGGGAAAACATTTTGGGGAACCACTCGAAGTTGACCAGACCGGGATTTTAAACCCGATCTCCACGTTTTCTGAAGGCTAGTCTAAAACGATAGTAACGCCTTAGACCATTCGGCCACAGAAACGGCTTACTATTTTATTAATGTTAACTAACCATAACTTATTGTTTACCTTTTAAGAGGTTATTTTCGTGCATATTCATCCATATCCAAACATATACTATAAATACTAGATTTAAGATAGTTTCATTAGTATTACAGCATGCTGTACTAGATTAAGTAAGCTTTTAAGTCATTTTCTGATATACCTGGATGGATATTTAATTTTGATAACCTTAATATAAGGAACTAAGCCGATGCATATGTATTAAAAAAAACTTTACAAAAAAATTAAATAAACTACAGCTAAATTATCGTAAAGAAACATAACCAAAGATTAAAAGAAAATTTCTTACAACTGAAGTAATTAATTTGATGACATCCTTTTCAGCTCAGTGTAGACAGAGCTAAGAGTTAATGTTTTAGTCTAATTTCATATAGAGTGCGTGTGCGTGTAGGTTGTCAGACATACAATATGTTATGTAAGCCATCCAAAGAATGTCACTTTCATTAAAATGTCACTGCCCTCGCAGCACTTTACACTATACTACATTTACAGGAAAAACCAAAGTTGCATTCTTTGATAATGAGAGGGGAATGTGTAAAAGTGGCGAACATAATCAGATGAATTCTCATTAATTTCATAAATTATTATTATTATTAGCACCGCGTCTTACTACCCATTCGGGTTATACGCACTTACGCTAATGTGTAATGGTAGGGTGATTTCGAGATAAAATGAAGGACTTACAGCTTAACGTGGAATCCGAACCACGGCGGAGGCCTGGCATTCCTCACATTCACAAGATGTCTTGTCAGAGGTGAAGGAAGTGTTTGGTAATCAGATAAATCTTTGCTGCGACCGAGGATTGAACCCCGGCCGCCAGCATAGAAGTCTGACACCTTACCCCTAGACCGCCAGGTCACCACCATTTCATAAAGCTGATCTGGTAAAGGCAGAAACTAAACACCAAATAGTTTCGGACTAATCCACTACGTGTTTAAATTAAATGTAAAATATAAAATTAATATGATTAAAAGATTGACCTGGTGATCTAGGGGTAAGGTGTCAGACTTCTGTGCTGGGGGTCAGGGGTTCAATCCCCGGTCCCGGGTAGTGAGACGCGGTGGTAACAATAATAATAATAATATATTCTGTATGATGTTTTGCCGACCCAGAACGGATGAGTTTCGATGGTCTTTCAAATAAATTTTCCTTAGATCTTCGCTTTAAACCATTGCTTATAACTTTTCGATATATATTTTTCACAGCTCGTGAATTTGTGGAATGCCAGGACTCCACCTTGGTTCGGATCCCACTTTAAACTGTAGGCCCTCCATTTCATCTCACCATCCCCCTACCATTACACATGATAGTAAGTGCGTATAACCTGGATGGGTAGTAAGACGCGGTGCTGATAATAATATAAGGAGTGAATGTGAGGAAAGGGGGTTGGATAAAGTGCAACTGCATTAGCGTGAATACATTAGGTGGATAAAAAAAATATCCTTGTGCCCGACACAAGATTCGAATCTCGATTACCTGGTTACCGGCTATCAATTTATATTAAGATTATGCTGTCATTTCTAATTGGCCACCGGTGTGAGTTGGAATTATTAAAACAGGAATATAGCAGAAAAGGGGTATTAAAAAAAACTATTTCTATGGTGTTTAGAGTTGGCTATGAGGAACAATGTTTCCACGTATTTAAATGGGTGTAGCGGTTACAATTGAGGAGGGTGGAGATTAGGGTGCAACTGGATGGAAATTTACATTTTAATTAAGGTTTGGTTTCTCTGTCTGTGTCCATGTTGGAGTGAGAGAATAGGGGGGATGAAGAGGTGCCATTAATCATCATTAACTTTATTCTCTCTCACCCTGTACATGTGTCTGTGTGTCCCAACTCGTGCGGAGACTATCAAACGTTTTTCCCACCCGTTTGAACATATTTTATTTTGTTGTTTAGAAATTAACCTCACTAATCAAAAGGAACGTATATCTTCGGGAAAATGACACACTAAGGTGTTATAATGAGCTTTGGTTGGGGTGATTGAGGGCAGTGGCGTCTCACGGAGGGGTTTCAGGGAAAAAAGAGGTTGGTAAAACTGTACTTGCTATATTATTATGTTATTACCAGGGCCCGAATTTTTATGACCCTAAAATGATCCAAAATTAATCTTAAAAATCATATGAAAATTTAAAATAAAAAATACCTAAAAATATGAAAAAAACTCTTAATAAAAGCACATGACTGGATCAAACACGTGCTTATAAAGGTAAGCCAAAACAATTCACACAATTTAAAAAAACCTAACTAAACTCTCGCATTCTACTAAATATAATATTGATATACAAATATCTGCTTCAGAAGTAATAGCTACCCCCTCCCAACGCATCCCACCACAGCCTAGTTGCAGCATCTCACAAGTAATGTGTATTTTATAATCATACAAGTATAGAGAATACAAAGTTTATTGTCAACATTATATTCTCATTCAGACAGCAAATTTATATTTGACTGCCCCTGCATTTACAAATTAATTATAATTAAAAATACATTCATTCAACATAAATTCCCTAAAAATAACTGAAAAATGCCCAAAAATTACTCAACAATGCCTAAAAATGACTAAAATCAATAAAATATGACCAAAAGTTCCAAAATGTCAAGAAGAATAGCAAAAAATTGACCTAGAAATTATAGCTACCTTTTTAAAACCAGAGGATCGTTGACATAATGTACTGTATATGCTTATGGAAACTGTCTGTGATGTTAGAAAAAAAAAATCAAAAACTACAGCTCATAAAAATTCGGGCCCACCATATACCTATTTGACCACTTGGCTCTGCTCTACATATATCTTAATTTTCTAACGGATCGACATTTATAGCACTTTTTGTAAAATACGAACTTTTTTTTTTTGCAGCTGGTATTGATAGTACTTTACTATAGTTTTGGTGTTATTGTGTTATTTATTAGGTGTTGATGGTATCTATCAAACTTGACAGTTATAGATTAAAGGAATTAACGTATGAATACGTGAAAGTAGTTATAGCAGCTATGTATTAATATAATCCATTAATAAGAAAATTGGGGCAGTGGGAAAATTATTTCCATTGATAACCGACCATTATTATATATTTGAATGATGATAACCTGTCACACGTACTGTTAAAGATAGCTCTACTTCCACTGGCAACACTTAACGACACCACACTGATTGATAGTAAAAACGATGGATTTTTGTCAAAGACCGAAGTTATAACTCTCATTTAACGTTTTATACCTAATGGGTTAAATTCTAGGGAAACTTGTGTCCACTATTATTGTTTAAAATGTTACTAGAGCTAATTTTAAACACAGGAATATATATATTGTTGAGGCATTAATTGCACAAGCGGAATATAATACAATTTTTTGAGACAAAAGCTTGGAGGAGAACAAATCTTGGAATGAGTCATCGTAAGCTTCAAGGGAAGTTTTTGCTTTAATCGACTCAAAATCCATGACGTCGGAAAAAGAGAAGAAAAAATGAGTTTGGTACACACAACAATTTCTTCCTTTAGTTCATGTCAGCACAATGGAGCAAACTAAAAAATGGAATCGACAAATCGTATGGATTTCAACAAGGCACGGCACACCGTAATCACAGACTGCAAGTGCTGTGTGAAAGCCACCTTAGCTTTTAAGGAGTATGTTCTGTTGATAAATACACCGTTTTCCTTTTACTAGCTTAAGACTCCATGACAATTTGAAACTACTCTACCTGTTAAGTTTTAAGGAGTCAGTGTTCCATTTATAAATGCCAAGTTTTCCGTTTACTAGCTTAGACTCAGTGACATTTTGAAACTACTCTAACTATTAGCTTTAAAGAAGTCGGTGTTCCGTGACCAGAAGTCAAGAGTAGGAGGGTGTTTTTAAAGCCTTCCAATTTGTAGAGCCGGAACATTTCCCGACCAGCACCATCCCAGCGTTTGTTGAGTCAAGGAGTTGGGTATTTTCTGTCGGTTCGTGACCGTGGATGAAAACCCTCTCCACCCCTTCCCTTTATACTCAACACCACCCCACACTCGACGAAACTATGTTGGAATAGAATTGTCTGCACTGGGAAAATCGTTCCTGACGGGAAATTACTTGTAAGAACAACTTTTTAAGTTACATCTACTTCTGTCATGTGTCTGAGCAGAGAAACCAACAATATTAAAGAATTTTAGTTACAAAAAAAATAAAACAACGTTTTGTTGAGTTTTTTTTATTATATATATGAAGAATTTTTAAAAACATCCGTTCGGGTTATAATTATAATTTGATAATTACGCTAGTGGGTTAGGAAAAAGGGAGGGGGAATTTATAGAAAGTGTACCTACATTTAGGTAGATGCAGAGTACCTTTGAATCACTTAGAAAAATAGCTCTCAGTACACCCGATATAGATTCTAAGCCCTTATTTTCACGTAAATCGCATTCCAGTCTATTCGCGAGAGTGAAGCCTTAAACCCTTCGACCACTGAAGCGAGTCAATATGAAGCTGACATTTTAAACAGCTATTAGATTTTATTTCGCGTATTTGTACGGAAAGTAATATTTTCTGCAATTTGTAGAGCATCACCAATATTTATTATTTAGCACCGCGTTTTACTACCCGTTCGGGCTATACGATCTAAGTACTAATTACGCTAATGGATTGGGAATTGGGAAGGTTGAATTTTGCGGAAGTGAACCCGCATTTGTGTGGAGGGAGAGTGGAAAACCATTAGGGAAAAACCCCACCCAGTTCACCTGACCGAGATTCGAAACTCGATCTCCCCGTCCTCGGTGGTCGAGCATCACCAATAAAACGGTTATATTTTTTTTTTTTCATTCGAGGTATTTAATGTGCTCTTTCTGAACCTACTGATTATATCAGCAAACGAAAATGTATATGAAAGATAGCGAAAGGGCCTACCATTTTTGTAGAGAAAGGTATTTTCATACTCCTTCCAGGGTTATTTATTTATATGCCACATTTGACATGTGACCAACACCTTTACTTCCCCTCTGTATGAAGTTATACTACGGATTTTTATCGCTCATGAAAAATCCATCAACAGTTGGGTTTGAACCCACGAACATTAGGTCCTTAGGTGAGCACTTTACTCCAAAACCACCTAGGTTGACTATTATAAACTAGTAAAATGTTACAAAGTTTGACCGTAAAAATGTTATATGTTTATATTTTTTGAAAGGCTCTTCCCATTAAAAATTGAGTGTACAAAGTAAATATTTATATAAAACAGGTGTAAAGCTAAAAAAAAAAACCAAAAAAAAAAAAAAAACCAAAAGGAAATAACATAAAATATGGGCGAAGAAATAAAAAAAACAGCCTTACCAAAATTACCTTTCAAACCAACGAAATAACTTTGGGTTTTTTTTACGTTCTTTTTTTTCAAAACATGCGAGGTGAAATGTAAATGCAGGTCCGTGTGTCTCTAGGTCATACAGTGTCCGTTGTTGTTCGGCCCAGTGTTCGTGACTAGACATGACGTGAATTGTTTATTACTCTCTCACGGCGAGTATTGGAAGGTTCGAGATAGGTTCTAATCCATCTCGTGACAGCGGCAATCCGCACGATGTTGTTATCAATAGAATGGGACTTGATAACTTGGCATTACCGCTGACACCAAGCTGAGCTTCAATATAGGATCAACTTGAATGCACGATCTGAATTATGTACAATCAATGGCTTGGGAATATAGACACTAGATCAAGTTAGAAGTAGCATGGTCGTGCCATTTAGATATTAGTTGTTTGGTATATCTGAATTATGTAGAGTCACTGACTTGGGAATATAGACACTAGATAGTGTTATAGTAACATGGTCATGCCATTTAGATATTAGTTATTTGGTACATCTTAATTATATACAGTCACTGACTTGGGAATATAGACAATACATCAATGCTTTCTAAATTAGGTGTAATGAATTGACTTATAAATAAAACAATTTGTAGTGTGTTTTTAAATATTAGCTTGCTTAACTTGAGTCACGTGTCAAATATGTAAACATACTATCTATATTATTATAATACACTATCGGGTGATATAATCTGAACGTGTTTTAAAAGCTGACACTTCCTTTGAAGATAAAGTTATAACTTTTGTATACACAATACTTTGAACTCTTACCTGTTGGTGCTAGTGAAAATGAAAGAGTTGTTACAGATTAAATAACTAGTTGCTAAAAAGTTGTAATTAAATACAATCAAAAGTATTTTAGAATTTTTCTTACCACATTTACTCCGTTTAACATTTTTAACATTTTTAACTCGTTTATTCTTTTTAACCATTCTACCCTAATTACACCTTTTACAACTATTAAACCTATCTACACTATTTCCCTTAAAATGATTTTTTTTCACCTTGTGGTCATATTAAACATTTGTAGCCCTTTTGCGGCTTTTTAAACTTTTTACATTTTTATTTCTTAAAGCCTAACCTCTTTATACATTTTTAGCCCTTTACCTTTTTACCCTATACTCTTTTTACTCTTTTTTTTTCATTTTTACCCTTTATAGCCTCTTTGCGTTTTTCTACCCCATTTACACTTTTCACCCCGTTAGAGTTTTTGCTAATTTTTCTTTTTTGCGGATTTTTAAACTTTCTTTATTTTTTTACCCCTTTTAAACTTTATGCCATTTCTATTTTCTAATTTTTGCCCTTTTTTACAATCCACACCCCTCTTTCCTTTTTACTATTTACACCCATTTCACCCATGCACTCATTTCATCCTTTATACCTTTTCACCTTTTTTGACTTCTTTTAAATTTTTGATCAATTTTGCCCTTTGAAATTTTGACAATTTCTGGATCATTTTGGAATTTATGACCATTTGATTTTTGTTCGCTTTTTAATTAGATTTACTTTTACCATTTTTGATCTTTTTAAATTAATTACCCAGTTTATCTCCGGATTAATATTTTATGTTAACAAGGTTAAAAAGGATTACAGGTGAATGAGTAATAATACATTTAAAAGCAATTTATTATAAATAAATCACAACATTTAACAATCGATATTTCATGGCGATATGGGAAGAAGATTTTGTTAAGATACCAAACACTTCTTGTTTACTTTCCATTGCAAATAAATTTGGCTGACCACCAAACTACATAAGCTACAAATTAAATAAAACGTAGTAATATAAAGCTCTCTCGCAACGTTAATATTAATTTATATTTTCGGTTTTTAGTTAATATAAAAATGTAACATCTATATTTAATTTTATTAATATATTAAATAAGCTTTGAAAGCAGTCTTGAGCAGTGTGTAAATCTGTTGTTGCACTACATCCATTTAAAGTAGCATGGTCATAATATTTAGATATTGCTTGTTTGAACCATCTTATTTATGTATAGTCACTTGCTCAGAATATATACACTATATATAGTTATTGCCTATGGGCCATTCTTAAATTTACCTAAGTTAGGGCCTAAGTAATGTTTTTTAGAGGGGAGGCAGGTTAAGTATTTTCCTACATTTCTTAAGGGGGAAGAGGTGAGAATCCATCTTAGGTAAGATTTTTTATAAATGTTTTAGTAAGATAAAATCTATTTTTTTTAAAGTCAGATAAAATTATATTAAATATAAAAATTTCCTTATATTTAAATTACTTATTATATGTTAGGCCTACACCAAGTTTTCCTGCAATAAAAGTTTTCTAAAATTTCATATCACTCGCTTTATTACCAATCCTTATATCTAAAAATAATCTAACGATTAAAATGATCAAATTTACTAAATCGTAGAAAAAAAATTAAGATAGAAGAAGTGGATGAGCTGTAGCCGAAAATCTTACGACCATTTCCGTAGGAAAATTTGAGACCAAAAATCATTAAAACAAAACATTACGTAATTTTAAAATGATCACTTAGAGTATCATAAACATGTCATCTAGATATTGATTGTTTGGACCATCTGGATGATTTATATTGGCTTGTGAAAGTGAGATCATATATTTAGTTATAGTAGCATATATGTAACTCTTAAAAGAAATTGTACCTACAGTGATTAGAGAAATGATGGGGCAATACATGTTGAATAATTACAACAACAAAAATTCCTCCCTGTCCACTCAAATATTTTTGCGCCTTAACCATGAAGTATTCAGTTTTATATAAATGATGTACTAGGACACATATTCATAATTTAATAAGAAAAAGTTTATTATTATGTATATATTGGATATAATGTAAAATTATCAAGAATATTCAACTAGTTTTAGCGAGTATAATGTATGTATAATAATTTATCGGGTATAAGGTAAAGAACAGGCAGGTCTTGTGACTTTTAGTTATTGGGGAAGATGGCCATTATTTACGGATGGTTAAGTAGGAACTATGTGCCGGTAAACTATACAAGGGTGGAAATCTTATAGAATCGAGTGCTGGGGTGACGGTAGACACCGGATAAAGCAAGGCTAACGTTTAGAAATATTTTGTTAAGTCACCAGAACCCAGTGAACATGATAATATAGTAAGATCCGGCAAATTCAAAATTGTTTTTTTTAATCAGATAGTTCGAACCCGACATTATTCCCTGTGAAATTTCTATTTGAACCATCTAATTCGAATTTTAGAAGGAAATATTTAGGTAATTCGAAACCATGTTAATACTAATTTCAAATTGAACTTAACAATCTTTATTGAATCACATTTACAAGCCAATAATGTAAAGTTAGAGTTTTTGACGTAAAGGATAAAAGGGTGAATTCTGTAGCGGCGAGGTGGCGAGAATCTTTGCTAGAAGAGAGGATGTATTGGCTCGGCTTTCATCAAGCTTCTGAATGACAATGTAGTAGTCACGTAAAGCTCTGACTCTGATTTAAGTCATCAATTTTGGTTTGTTAATATATTCAAGTTTTAATATGGCGTGTTTCAATTTTTCTTGGTTTTCCATCAAAGTATAAATTGTGTAAGTGTATTTTATATAGCATACATAACATGTGTGTGTTTATGTTCAGTATATTTCGGGTTTATTGATTTATTTTGTACCAAATGACTAGATAATATAAAAATGGTTAATTTTAATTTTGGATAAGCATATTATGAATTATTTTATACATGCTTTTCTATCTTAAACTAAAAAAGTTCTACCGAAGGCCTATATTCATAGTTCCATTGTAAATGTGTCCTTTTAAGCAAAATTCAAATATAATAAAAGTGTCAGTTGTTTAAATATATTCATTAATAATACTATTGATAACGTTCATTTTATACAAAATATATTATATCAGGGACCTAGGCCTACCCTTTAACAATAATAAAGCTGTGGTGCAAGAACCTCCCGATAAGAGATGGCCCAAGTGGCCTATGTCACTCATCATCTGAACTAATTATTTATCAACTATATTTGGGTAAAAAAAGCATACAGCTATGGAAAACTCACACAACTTGACGATTCCATTACTGTTAACTAGTTTTAATAACACTAAGACTAAAAAAAGTTTAACCAAAAACATATTCTTATAATAAAATAATATTTATTATGCATGACTCTGGTGCAAAGTACGGTATAAAGTAATTTATTATTTATCTTTCTTTAACAATTTGTTAATAATTGGAATCATGGGGATAATACAGTTATTAAAATCATTCTGGTGGATTCCAATCATAATAGTACACGAAAATGATCAATTTGATCAAAGTGTATTGATACCACCCATGTCGATATAATGGCTCCCACGTTAAAGGCAAAACTACTAAACGATCATGTATAAATTATAAATATCACGTGAACAATGGGTAGCAGGAATAAAACACAGGTACCTCTAGCTGCATGCATACATTAATTTTACAAGTTGGTCATTTGGTCACTTTACGTGTTTAGTATTGTGGAAAGCTCTTAACCCCAAATGAAAGCCGTCTCAACAGTCAACAAATTATTACAATTTAATATAAGTAGGTAGCTTTAAATAAATTACCCACCTCGACAGTTACAAAGTTTATTTGCGATTAACTGGATTGTCTTGTGAAAAAGAGGTTGGGGTTTAAATCCCATTTGGGAGTTCTCAAAGTGTGTTTATAGAGAATTTTCTAACTTTCCCCTTCATATATGCTGGTACATTTTGAAAATTATACACTTGTAATATCAGATTGATTAGTGCAGTTATGTTTGGAGAGTTAAATGTAGTGGTAAGAGGTAGTGTAAAATAAATGTATTATTGTTGGTCCCATATGTAATTAAAATAGGTTCACATAAACTCATTGCAGTGGCGTGTCGTAGAGTATTTCCAGAGTAACCAGTGCATGTTACTATTATTGTACCTTTGACCCAATTTGGTGTAAGAATGGTCTAAAGTGTCACACTCGCAATATACCAGACTGCCAAGGCTGAAGAAATAGGGTTTGATATTAGTGGTTTTTCTTAAGTGGTTTTCCACTCTCCCTCCACCCAAATGCAGGTACATGTCTAAATTCAACCTTCCTAATCTCTAACACATTAGAGTAAATTAGTGCATATGTGTATAGCCAGCATGGATGATCATACGTGGTGCTAAAAAAATGCTTGTGATCATCATCATCATTCGACGTTTCCTCTGCGGATCGTCTGGCCCATCCTCTTTCATTCCTGTCGATCGTTACAAACTTTTCCCTCAGCCACATGTATCTAGTCCGCTCTTCATCTTCCATGTTCATCTGGCCTATCCTCTTTCATTCCTGTCGATTTTTACAAACTTTTCCCTCAGACCCACGTCTACGGTCCGTTCTTTATGTTCCATGTTCGTCTGCGCTTGGTCCATCCGCCTTGTCCCGTGTTCTTCCAATAGTTCTTCTACCCTTATCTTTGTTCTGTAAGGCTTTCTTAGGTATCTGTGATATATTATCGCCCACTTGGTCCCAATTTGACCAATCATACTTGCATAGAATTGTGAGCCAAGCTTATTACGTTTTCTTATCTTAAGACACGCGCGTTTTTTTTTTTACAGTGTCGTGTCTATGACTTTTATCTGAGAACGTTGTCTTCAAAGATACCACTGCAGGGTTATTTCCTTGAGCGTGAGTCGATCCTTGACCTTCAGGTGTAATGTTTTGTCGAATACGTGGAGAAAAAGTTTGCAGAATACGGTCGTCTCGGATCCTTGTTTCCGAGCCAGATGAAAGAGGACGATTTTTTTTTTTTGCGCGTCGATAGTAGACGCAACGTAGTGTTGGGTTCGTTAATNTTTTTTGCGCGTCGATAGTAGACGCAACGTAGTGTTGGGTTCGTTAATGACCGGTCGGAACATGATTTGGTGTGAATCTGACCCAAGGGAGTGGGATTATATTGAGAGTCTTGTTTTTATAATGTTATCACTCATGTTTTTATTTTAATTCATCTTTGTTTATTATAAGTTACGTTCAGTTAAAGGAAATTGCTTGTTTTAGATGTGATTATTTTCACACATTTTATTCAAACGGCCAATCGGGCTCAAGGAAGAGATCTTTCATTTCGTTGTGTTGACGCGCGTAACCAGAGAAACCAGATAGGTATTTAATACTTACCTCAGTGTCTACATGGCCTAAGACATAGCTCTCGTGTTAGACTAGACTGCAGACTACTCACTAGGGTTTACTGGGGGTGGTTTTACCAAAATTGTTTTTCATTCCCCTTCCTGTCAAATGTGGGTACATTTAATATAAATTCAACCTTCCTTACCATTAAATCACTAGCGTAAAGAGCACATATTCGTATGATCTGCACATTTAGTAAGACGCGCTGCTAATAAAATAATTAATATTTTTCTTCTGTTGAAATAATTGATGATTTTACTGAGTCTCTCCATGACTGAATCCCTGTGTAAACCATGCTCTTAGTTACCATAATGTTCACCTGATTATACTAATGCTTCAGTATCTTACTAATCTCAACGGGTGTCGGACAGTTGAGTCGCCACTAACACGATGGATGATTGCCCAAAGAAATAAAAGAGGTTCCATACCCCCAGGGACGAAAACTATCAGAGTTGAACGCAGATGTTGATATTTTCATTAAATACTTTCATAGTAATAGTAGGAAAACAAGGTGCTTAGGAATATATTTGGTCCAAAAAGGGGTGGAGCTACTGGGAAGGGGAGTAAGTTACATAATGATAAGCCACATAACCTGCACTCATCACAAGACGTTGTTAGGATTATCAAGTCTCTTAGATTACGGAGGACAGGAAATGCAGCACAAATTAAAGATTCTAGAAATATGCTCAGGGTATTGACTGGAAAACTCAACAGTAAGAGACCATTGGGAAGACTTAGACGCAGATGGGAGGATAACATTAGAATGGACCTGATAGAGATAGGGTGTAATGAGGTGGACTGGATAAAACTAGCTCAATAAATAGGTGGCGTACTTTAGTAGGTTTAGCAATTAGCTTTAGATCTCATAAAGTCATCGATTTAAGTATAGTAATATTAATAATTACTATCAGCAGAAGTAAAAGAGTTTAAAACGGGAGCAAAAAATTAATATTTTTTGGTCCCGTAATGTGCCAGTGCTCTAGCTAGCCCACCTATACACAAAAATAATTTCTCCTATAGGAATGTACCGAGAGAGTTCGTGGGGACGTGATCACTGGTCAGGAGGTACCACGCCCAATATTCAAGAACGGCTAGAGGGGTGTGTTCATAAGAGCGTGAATACGCCGATAGAAACCACGATCAAATGTTCACACCCGTTGGCATTCCAAATGAGTCTGCTTGCTCGAGTATGGAAGAGTGATCACTTTTATCCGGACGATCGGAATAATTCTTTTGTTAACACTATGGTATCTAAAAACGTTACGGCTCGCACGAGAGTGAATTGTACTTAAAGGAGACACCTCGGTCAGCGAGAAAGTATCAATCGCTGTCAGGCCACACGGCTTTAAATGTAAAGAAAGGTTTGTGTCGTCTTTTGGAACTACTACTCTATTCTGTTCAAGCTTACACTCCCTTTCGCCCTTCTACAACCATCCTTTGTCATGTCAATAAGAAAGAGGGTAAAGAAAACTACCAAACTTCCTTTTTTTTTAGCACCACGTCTTTCTTTCCTTTCGGGTTATACGCTTAATTACTAATTACACTGATGGCTTAGGGATTAGAAAGGTTTAGTTGAGAGGAAGTTCACCCACACTTGCGTGGAAGGAGAGTGGGAAACCATTAATGGAGAACCACTTTCAGTGCACCTGGCCAGGATCGAACCCTGATATCCCAGTCTTCGGCTGTCTAGTCCAACACGGGAGTAATGCGTTAGACCACGCGGCCATCGATACGGGTTACGAAACTTCTTATCTCAATCTGGAAGAAGGTAATGCTTTACAATGTATTACATATGAAAGACGAAGTTTGAGGGATGAATGGCTATGCTAAAACCTTCACTAGGGTTTCCTAATTGATATGCAAAAAATTTGCTAGGGTTTTCAAATGGCTATACAAAAAATTCACTAGGGTTTTCAAATGGCTATGCAAAAAATTCCCTAGGGTTTTCGAATGGCTAGCTTATGTTTTGAAATAATTCTTGCAATAAAAATATATTGTTCTTTTAATAGGAATATAACTAACTGAAAACCATGCAAATGAGTAAATACTGTTATTCACAGCTTTTCATCTAAAATATGGAGATAATTCATAGCCTATATTCATAAGTTTAAAAATCTTGAAAAATTCAAGGAATTTAAAAACTTAAAAAGTGCTTCAATCTTGAAAATTTTACCGTTGTACTTTGATTAAGTCCTAAGAAAAGTTTATCATTAATAGAAACATCTAGCCAATTTAGCTAATTTTCTTATTCGGTAGTTTTAGTGGACTTGCATGATGTATTATATTATCTTGTGCGAGTGTAATATTTCTTGTTCCGTAGTTTTAGTGGACTTGCATGATGTATTATATTATCTTGTACGAGTGTAATATTTCTTG
>CABFOV010003017.1:0-30603 GCA_902141375.1 Timema poppense
TTGATTTTCATTAGGCTCCTCTAAGTATAGATTTTGTAATTTTAATTAATTTAAAAATATCAATAATTAATTTATCTTATAAGCTGTTCTATAGTGGAACAATGCAATATAAGCTGTCTACCTTACAGGTTAGACGAAGGGTACATAGGCCTCAACGTTTTAATATTAATAGAGAAAATATTTATTTCAACACAAATTAATCTGAATACGAGAAAATAAAAGTCCCAAACCACTTTCTTTGCTGCACATTAGAGTTAAGTAGAAAGAGTTATTAGTTAGGTCATGTAGGAGATAAGGCAAGGGAGTTATGTTTTATTATTTATTCTAGTTTCGAGGGGAGGGGGGGTCACCCCTATTATACCCCCCCCCCCTCGGTATCTGTTACTGATCGTACTTAACTGTATTCAATAAATTATTAAGTATATTTTGTAGAATTTTCGTTGGGGACAATCAACAGTATCTTTTACTCCATTAAAGGTATTTTTTAATTAGTTTTAATGTAAGTAAAGGCACCCAAGTAACTCAGCTGGTTAAGATGTATGTATTGTATGTTCCTGCTTAAGAGAAATTAAAATTCTTAAACAATAAGCTTTCCTTGCTTTACAAGAAAACTAATCTTGACACAAGAACTGACACTATTAAATCACCAAAAACTAGACTGATCTCATTCTCGACTCAAATGTTGTGTAGAGCTGACAGTGAATGAGAACGATAGAAGACTGGTGAACGACTGACCTACACTCCTCCAGGCTTTGTCCAACTCCCTTGTGCTGTTCAATTAATGAAAAACAAATGAACAAGAATGATAGAAGAGCAATAAACGAACAAAAATGAGGGAAGAGCAGTAAAATGGATGAGAATGAGAGAAGAGTGGTAAATGAACAAAAATGAGCGAAGAGTGGTAAGCGAACGGGAATGAGAGAGCGGTTAATGAATTATGGAAACTCAACTGATCTTGAACCATTGTTTGGACGAATGAACAATAATGAGTAGTAAATGAACGATGGAAACTCAACTGACCTTGACCCTTTGTTTGAATGAATGAACAAGAGAGTATGAATGGGTGGACGGCCGAGTAAAGACCATGGTTTGAAGACGAATGCGTGGAAGCGAGGTGGCGGTAGCCAAGTCTAACCAAACATTGAACAAAGCCCCTGACAGAAAAGACAGATATTGGTACTAAATAATTGAAACAAAGGAAAGGAATGAAAAACTAAAATTAATGATGACTCACTGAAACTAAGATTTGGATCTTTCATTTTCTTTACTGCATTATTCAAATTGAGTCGTTAGTTCATTAATGACATATCTCTATTAAAGGTCCTTGTTTACTTTTTAAGTGTTCTTTTACACATGCCCAAAACAAATATAGTATGCAAACATTTTTGAATAAAAAAAACAAAACATTAGCAGCAAAATAGTACTACCAGATATGATGGCGTTATAGTTACATTTCCCACATCAGAGGTAAAGAGGTAAAGATATTTGGCATTTATTATAAAATAATTAATTTTTGAGGCAACTAATATACCTTTTCTGTATTCATGCCATAATGAAAATAGTGGACGCAGAGGGCGGGATTGTTTTTTTCTCTCTGTCATATTTAATGTTTTCAAGCACTTATACACACCACAACATAAACAAATTTCCTATTATATCGAAACAAATGTTGTGAACAAATTCTGGATTGTTAAAAGAAATTCCTAAAACACTCAGCTAATTGCTATTTTGAAGCATGATCCTATAATATCCTATTCTTTTAGGGTGTGCTGATCCTTCACTTCTCTCTAACAAAAATATTCTAAAAACAATAGTTTCTCAAAATATTTATTTATTCACACATAAACATAGTACTTTTTGGTGCCTGGCTTTTATAATCACGAGTTCAAATGTTTCCTATGCAGTTGAGATCTTTTACAATCTAATTCTGGTCGTTAGAAGACATTCATAGTTTTAAAATCATGATAATAAAACAATAATTACTCATTTGCAAGAATTAAGTTTGCTACTTAAAACAACACTTTAGTACTGGCACTGTAAACAATCATTGTACGTATTAATAAATATATCAAATTACCATTGGGCTATAATCTAAGGTGTCTAAACTGCTCTAGTGAAGTTTCACTAAAGCCCACCACACACGCAAGATTCGTTGCTAGATCACTTGCTCAGTGCTGAGCAGGGCACGCTGCTAGTAAATGACATCACTGATGGCTAGGCTACTGGCTAGCTTGCTGGCTAGCTTGCTGGTTTCCCTTGATAGATGCCGTGCTATTTTCGTGTTTGATTCCCTGCTGGTTTGGGAGGTGAGCCAATCAGCAGCCTTCACTCACATGACCAGCATGTGTCTCGCGGCTATCCCCTAAACTAGCTGCATGGCCTGCAGACAGCGAGCCCTCGGCTGAAGCCAACCCAGTAGTGCAGCACACAATGATCAAAAAAATCCAGCAGGCAATCTAACAATGAACCGGCACCATGTGCGACGGGCTTAACACAAGAAAACATTTTCAAAAATGTTCGTTTATGAATACTTAACTGTATATTATGCTTGTATGGTTATGGTGTTGCCAAACATCAAGTTGTGCCGTGAATGGATTATTTAATACACCCAGAGCTTCGGTCATTCTATTTTATTCATTTTTCAATGACATTTCTTCCTGGAAGTTGCTTAAGGATGGCGGCTATTTTACTTTTGGTAGACTAGGGGTATGGCGATATGCTATCGAGCAAATTAGGTGAGTTTTTTTTAAGATCTAGAATTTGTTCACAGTATTTGCTTTGTTAGGTATAGTTGTGAATTTGCTTATGTTGTTGTGTGTAAAAGTGCTCGAAAACATCAATGTTGTAATAGTTTGTTATAGAAAGAAATAAAGAATCATGCCCTCGGCTCCACTGACCTTGATATCACATTGGTATAATTATACAAAGAGCGTGAAATTCCTAACACTGTTTCTATGTCATATAACAAATAAATTGGGGAATTCAGCCTCGGTGTTCTTGGGCTAAGGTGTTGCCTCACAACCCAATGTTCAAACTCAGCTAGGGTTGATGGATTTTTCTTGAGTGATAAAAATCCATGCCTAGCACAACTTACTTCGGTCCCATGTCGATTGTGGCATGTAAAAGAACCTTGAAAGGTATGCGAAAATACATTTGTCAACAAAATAGTAGGCCCTTTTTCTCTTATCATGTGCTGATATAAATAGCTGTTTCAGAAAGTGCACATTAGTACCTCAAATCAGGGCACGTACTTGGTCCCTAAACTGAAACAAAATCCCTAAAAGCTCCCTTTTTTTTAATCCTATGTCGCTAAAGTCCCAAAAAATGGAAATATGATTTTTTTTATAACGTATGTAAATTTCTATGAATATTCAGTTTAATTTTTCTAGGTAATCTTCAGAAATTCATTTCGATGTCTTTAAAAACTGTTAAGTTTCAACCTTTTGTTCTGGCTATGATGTTAAACTGCTTAGATGACTGAGACCTTAAAACATTAAGGGGAAGAAGTTTTTGAAGTAGAGAATGTAATGAATGAAACAAAATATAAGGAAGTAACAAAAGTAATTAAAGCCTGTATTTAATTACCACATGGTAATGGCGATGTTGAGAGATGCTTTTCAACACCTGGACATGTGATAACAGAGCAGACAGCTGCTATGATAAAGAGTTTTGAATGCACAATTGAATGTCATAGACACCTTGAAGTTGTATTGAAATAAACCTGCTTGCATTCCAGTTACAAAAAAGCTCATTGCTTATGGAAGAAATGCAATAAGTATCATTTATACTTAGAGGAGACCAAGCTGAGAGGAAAGAGAAAGAATAAAAGAAGAAACCTTTAGCAGAAAGTGAAGAAAAGAAGGCTCTTGATGATGTGAAGCAATTTTTTCTATGAAAAGAAAAGTCCAGAAAAAGAGTGCATCAAACAAACTCCCTGATTAAACATAATCAGGTGACCTGGCGGTCTAAGGGTGGGGTGTCGGACTTCTGTGCTGGCGGCCGGGATTCAATCCTCGGTCCCGGCACAGATTTATCTGATTACCAAACCCTTCCTTCACCTCTGACAAGACATCTTGTGAATGTGGGGAATGCCATGCCTCCACCGTGGTTCGGATTCCATGTTAAACTGTAGGTCCTCCATTTCATCTCACAATCACCCTACCATTACACATTAGCGTAAGTGCGTATAACCCGAATAATAATAAACATCATCATGAATTACATCTGCACTGAAAAGAAAAAGCTTTGAAGAACTGCAGGTAGCTCATTCATGACCTATTGGAATGATATAAAGGTTTAAAACTCGAATAGAACAAGGCCAATAAAGAAATAGTGGAGTTTCTTAGTGTCTAAATTTACAAAGCTTGTGACAGACTGGATTAAAGCACCAAACTTGATACACTGATTATATACACCTGTCATAAGTTTTATGGGTAGGTGCCTGATTTTTTGGTCAGCCATCTAGAAATACGTCACCATCTTGAATTTTTAACACTACTTTAACTCTAACGCTTTTTCTAGCTTTTTAACTGATGAAAATTCGACTCTTTTTTTTTTAAATGCTACTAAACTTATCAATAATTTCATGGTTTCATTAAAAACCTGATTGGTATAATATAAGATACATAAATTAAAAATAATTTAAAATTTCCTATCTCTTAATTAGACATAATTCATTTTTACAGGAAAATAACGTAAGATAGCAAAAATGTGTTCCTATGCTTTTAGAAAGAAAAGTTTACTACTATCTTTAATTTGATACTATAATTGTAAAAATTTGATGTTAAACAAAGAAGTTACAACCATATTATTATTACTACTATGCACTGATCCCGAAGTAGTGGCCGGCACCTAAGCCTCATTTGCGGAGTCACTTGTTTTTATTTGGGTTTTTTTTGTTGGGCCAATTCTTAAAGTATTTTGTAAAAAGTAATAAAAAACCAATAAAAGATTCAGAAATATTTGTATGACTTATTTTATTACAATGTTAGTAAGTCAAGGTGCAAATTAGAAATGGGGGGGGGGGATATACTTACTAGGCCTGTAGGTTTCAAGTTTTCTGCTATTCCAGTATATCAGACTCACAAGCACAGTAACTAAATAGCGAAGGGGGCTGGTCATGCTGTGGGCTTTACCAAGAACCCATTGGTTCTTAAACAGTGGATGGTTTCAGGTTGTGATGCCAGAATTATAGAAGAAGGCATGTAAACTGCAACAAAAATTCAGTGATTTAAAATGTGATACTATACTCTTCAGCCAGCTTTATGTAGCTTGTCAGTCATGCCAAGGTGGTATGAGTGAATCTTTCCCCCCTATAAAAATCATGCCTGGCCTCTACCCCTCTCTGAACACAACACAAGCAGGCTTCCAACTAACAAATCACAGCTTCTAGATTTTTTCAACATGCAGCATGTGAGGCCCCACCATTCAATACAAAAAATATTTGATGGTGCAACTGTGATTCACGCACTCATTACCAATAGTAGGAACCTCCACTTTCAAAGAGTACAGCAATGTTATGTTTTTACCTTGGCTTCACAAACAGCTACATAGTTGTAAAAGGCTAATTGTAGTATAGGACATAAATAAAGAAGACAGCTTTAAGGCATCTAGACGAGAAAAAAGAGGTAAGGTGTAAATTTTGCATATCATAAGTGCTGCACAGTCTGGACCAAGAAGCATTATGATAAACAGTGTAGACACGGATGTACGAGGGTCATCCATAAATTAAGGTTACAAGGGCTCCTGAGGCCGGGGGAAATATTTTGTTTTGAAGTTGGTGCACCTGACGTGATGGGGGATCCTAACGGTCAGTTTGTTTGATCCCGCTTGTTTGTTGGCCATTTTGTTCAGTCACAGTAAATTCTCCCGATGGAGAGGTCGTTGTGCACTCCCGTCACCTCCCAACCGTGCGAGATCTGTGCGGTCATTCGTTTTTTGACTTTGCAGAACAATACCACCGCAAATATCCTTCGGAAGCTTGTGGAAGTTTATGGTAGTGATATTATGAGTCGACAACATCTCACAAAGTGGATTAGGTTGTTCAGAGAAGGCTGTACTGATACGATGAGGAAAGTAGTGGGAGACTATTAGTGATTTCTGACGAACTTGTGCAAAAAACTGAAGAACAAGTGCGAAATAACCGCCATGTGACGCTTGATGACCTTCACAAAAAATTTTCTGACATTTCTTGAAGTCTCTTTGGTGATATTGTTTCAGAAAAACTTGGTTACAATAAGTTGTGTGTGAGATGGGTGCCCAGAATGCTCACACTTGAGAATCGTCAAAATCGCGTGACCGCCATGCGTGAATTTTTGGATCGTTTTGCACAGGAAGGAGAAGCTTTTCTGGACTCTATCGTGACTGGGGATGAGGCGGTGTGTCACTACACCCCAGAATCCAAAAGACAATCACTTCAGTGGCGTCATTCATCTTCCCCAACCACCAAAATGTTCAAGACGACCCATTTAGCCGGAAAAGTCATGGCATCTATTTTTTGGGACCGTAAGGGGGCCCTTTTGGTGGATTTTATGCCTAAATGGACTAGCATTTATTCAGAGGCTTACTGCAATACCCTAAAAAAACCTCAGAAGAACTATTCAGAACCGCAGAAGGGAAATGCTGACCCGGGGAGTCAGCCTCCTGCATGGCAATGCCAGGCCCCACACCGAACAAGTTTCACAGGAGCTGCTGACATCGTCTGGATGGGATATTGTCACCCACCCCGCCTATTCACCCGACTTGGCGCCTTCGGACTATCATCTTTTCACTAAACTAAATGAGTTTTTGGTTGGGAAACATTTTTCCAACAGTCAGGAGTTCGAGGAAGCTGTGAAGAAGTGGCTGAAAGAGTTGGCGGCGAAGGTCTATGACACTGGCATACAAAAGCTGGTGTCCCGACTACAGAAATGTCTCGATCTCGACGGCGATTACTTTGAAAAATAGTTTAATATATTTGTGAAGTATCCTGTGAATTTCAATTAAATACAAGCATTTTTTGATCCTACATAAATGTTGTAACCTTACTTTCTGGATGACCCTCATATTTGTGATTTTGATTGATGAGATTTTTAATTTGGTAAAGGACTTTCCTGGTCTTGATTTGTGGCTTGCATTTGGAAAGGGAAAAAGTTTAAGGTACCATAACATCAACCCGACATGTCTTTCAATGGGAGAAGAGAAGGCGAGGCATTTAACTTTCTTTCATGCGTTTACAGGATCAGACACCACACTATGATTTGCCAAAAAAGGGATTAAAAGTCCATGGAGACTGTGGGAAACATTTTACAAATGCAACAACAGCTTTTGTATATCTCAGCAAACATCCTTTTGTCCCATTATCAAAAGACAGTGAAGAGTTTGCAACAATTGAACATTACACTTGTTACCTTTACAGTAGCATGGCATTATGTTGCAAAACAAATGCTGTAAGACAAGAGCTATTCACATCAGGAAAATCAACCAAGTTGAAGCAGAACCTCCTACTCTTACAAGATTCTCTTCTCCAACACATCAATCGATCTATTTATCAAGTCAGTATATGGCTAATAAGCCATGATCCTACAAAAAATCTTACTTTGCTCAACAGATTTGTTTGGAAAAAAAGTCAACGATAGATTGAAACCAGAATGAGCACTCTTACCAGAAGCAGCAGTGTCTACTAGGGAACTTATAAAATGTGGCTGCAAGGTTATCCCACTTTGCTCTAGAACATGTATTTGTATATATTCTTCCTTGGAGTGTAGGCCTACAGCACTTTGCAATTGTAAAGGACAATGTAAATTGATATTACAATAATTGGCTCATTTGACACCAGACTTCTACTGTGGAATACTCTGAATGAATGTATTATAAACATGCATCTCAATAAGGTGTATATAATTTGTTACAAGGATACTAAAGAATTAAGTAAATTAATTCCGGCCATATGGCTTTGTTGTATAAGAGATGGAAGGGAGGGTCTTTGGACTGCCTAGGATCAGAGAATGTTACTTTGATCCTTCACATTTTCCGGTGTCCGGGACGTGGTGGGTCCGCCACTGGTGGATATCAGAAACGCCCTTCTTTGGTTTAGGTGGGTAATATCCAATAGCCACCCTTGAGCCAAAACTGGATTTCCTTAAGGCTAAGTAGAACTTTTTTTTTACACATAACACATCAATATTTCATTAGAATTTAAAATTAAACAACCCAAAAAAATAAGCAAGCAGCTTCCAGGTAAATAAATTATTTCTATGTCAAGTAAAGCAATATTTAACTATCTACTATGTATAAAAAAAAGTATAAATAACATTCAAGTCATAACCATAGTGATCATACCCATAGAACAAATTCACCAACCCAAGCGACTCCAACACAAATGAGGCTCATGTGTGTCACTACTTTGGGATCAGTACATAGTAGTAATATAATAATACGACTAACTTTCTTGTTTATCACCCGATTTTTACGACACTAGTATCAAATTAAAGGCAATGAACTTTTCTTTCTAAATGTATAGGGATACATTTTCGCTATATTGCGCTGTTTTCCTGTAAAAATGGGTTAACTTATGTCTAAGTCAAAGATAGGACATTTTAAATTTTCGTTAATTTATGTTTCTTATATTATACAGATTGGGTTTTTAATGAAACCGTGAAATTACTGATAGTTTTAGTTGCATTTAAAAAAAAAATGCCAAAATACGTCAATTAGGAAGCTAGTAAAAAGTGTTAGAGTAAAGTAGTGTTAAAAATTCAAGATGACGGTCTAAAAAATCGGGCACCTACCCATAAAATCCTTATAAAGGTCTATAGAATCAGTGTATCAAGTTTGGTGCTTTAATCCAGTCTGTTACGATCTTTTCACTAAGAAACCTCACTAAAACATACATACTAGTATATGCAATGACATTGGGGAATAATCGCAGAAAGAAAAGATCTTGGTTAGGTGCACAAAGGTTGGTTTATCCTAAATGGTTTTCCACTCTACCTCCACACAAATGTGTGTGCATTTATTCTAAATTAAGCCTTCCTAATCCCTAACCTTTCAGTGTAATTAGTACAAAGGCGCATAACCGGAACAGGTAGTAAGGTGTGTTGCTAAAAAAATTACTCATTCAAAATTTTGGTATTACTGATTCTAGATAAATTAATGTAGGAAGCCAATTATAAACATTGTTACAGGTGGACAAGAATGATGAGCTTCCTCAAGTAGTTTGTTATAAATGTATTTGCCAATTGGAGTCATATCATAACTTCAAGTCACAATGCAGAAAGGCTCAAAATACAATGAAAAATTGGAATGAATATATAGAGTCCGAATATGGGGTAAGAGTTTTCGATATACATTTTGCTCACACATGTATTTGTTAGATTTTTGTTTAAACTTCAAATAAAGAAAGGCATTTTAGTTTTTATTTTATTCATTGATTAACACTAAAGAATATGTTTGTTTTTTTCATTGTATCTGTCCTGTCCATTTGTCTTTACCTGAAACTACAGCCTAAATGGTTTGTTTGATTTCATTTAATCTTGATACATACTTGTATTCAGATGGTATATGTTTATATTTTAGGTTGAAATAATTATTTTAATTCCAGCTCTAAAAATAAGGTTTAAGATGAATGATTTTTGAAGATTCAAGATTAAAAAAAATCTCTTCATTGTTTTCTGCTAAATAGGTATATGGGGATTTTTTAACATGATATTTGTTTTATGGATAAAAAATATTTTAAGAGAAGTTGACTGAAGATTTTCTTTTGAAAATTTTGTTTAAACCTATAAGACTTTATGAGAAAGTATGTATGGCTGTGCGATTGATCCTTGTTTTATTTTGGATCTAAAACATTAAAAATATATACAATTTTTGGAAATAAAAACTGTAATATTTATGTTTAAAAATGTTGAGGAATGGGGTGTTTTAATCTTTTAAGTGTCTCTTTACATTTAAAGGTCAGACCTCATCATTGATTTATTAGTCATCTTTTCTTTAGTAATTGTTAGTAAAATGATTTATCTAAGTAATCTGTCAAATTTAAGTAAAAACCATCTTAGGTGTGTGATTTTTACCTAAATTATATGTTACAATTTTACTCAGGTTTTCCCACCAGTCTTTGTTTGAAAGTTTTGCTCTCAAAAATTAAAATGGCTTGAGAATATAAATAACATATTTAGTCAAATTTAAAATCATCTTGGTTAGGTGCACAAAGGTTGGTTTATCCTAAATGGTTTTCCACTCTACCTCCACACAAATGTGTGTGCATTTATTCTAAATTAAGCCTTCCTAATCCCTAACCTTTCAGTGTAATTAGTACAAAGGCGCATAACCGGAACAGGTAGTAAGGTGTGTTGCTAAAAAAATTACTCATTCAAAATTTTGGTATTACTGATTCTAGATAAATTAATGTAGGAAGCCAATTATAAACATTGTTACAGGTGGACAAGAATGATGAGCTTCCTCAAGTAGTTTGTTATAAATGTATTTGCCAATTGGAGTCATATCATAACTTCAAGTCACAATGCAGAAAGGCTCAAAATACAATGAAAAATTGGAATGAATATATAGAGTCCGAATATGGGGTAAGAGTTTTCGATATACATTTTGCTCACACATGTATTTGTTAGATTTTTGTTTAAACTTCAAATAAAGAAAGGCATTTTAGTTTTTATTTTATTCATTGATTAACACTAAAGAATATGTTTGTTTTTTTCATTGTATCTGTCCTGTCCATTTGTCTTTACCTGAAACTACAGCCTAAATGGTTTGTTTGATTTCATTTAATCTTGATACATACTTGTATTCAGATGGTATATGTTTATATTTTAGGTTGAAATAATTATTTTAATTCCAGCTCTAAAAATAAGGTTTAAGATGAATGATTTTTGAAGATTCAAGATTAAAAAAAATCTCTTCATTGTTTTCTGCTAAATAGGTATATGGGGATTTTTTAACATGATATTTGTTTTATGGATAAAAAATATTTTAAGAGAAGTTGACTGAAGATTTTCTTTTGAAAATTTTGTTTAAACCTATAAGACTTTATGAGAAAGTATGTATGGCTGTGCGATTGATCCTTGTTTTATTTTGGATCTAAAACATTAAAAATATATACAATTTTTGGAAATAAAAACTGTAATATTTATGTTTAAAAATGTTGAGGAATGGGGTGTTTTAATCTTTTAAGTGTCTCTTTACATTTAAAGGTCAGACCTCATCATTGATTTATTAGTCATCTTTTCTTTAGTAATTGTTAGTAAAATGATTTATCTAAGTAATCTGTCAAATTTAAGTAAAAACCATCTTAGGTGTGTGATTTTTACCTAAATTATATGTTACAATTTTACTCAGGTTTTCCCACCAGTCTTTGTTTGAAAGTTTTGCTCTCAAAAATTAAAATGGCTTGAGAATATAAATAACATATTTAGTCAAATTTAAAATCGATACAACCTGAATAAAATTTTAATTAATCTTAATTATCTTTACCTATAAGTTTAACTCTTAATTGTCTTTTATTTAGATAAAACTCCAGAATAAAAAGGACATGCAAAATTCAAGATCTAAAAATCATACAGATTCAGCTCAAGAAACATCTGTTGATGTCCTTACACTTGAAAGAAAAGATATTATTTTAAAACCTGACAATTCAAGTGTCAATGTTCAGGTAAATTCATGTTACTATTTTTTTATTAATTTTTAAAACATAAATAATAAATCGAATTTTTAGTTTGGATAAGTGGAGCATTAAAATAATAATATATTAAAAGTAAACAGTTTGTATATTCAAAAATGTATTAATTGGTAACCAAGTAGCCGGCAACATCACATGTTTATCACAGATGAGACAATATTACACGTTCATCATAAATGATGATCTCACATCTCTAGCACAGACTCTGCCTCAAACAATGAGTGATGTATGACCCTGGACACAAGAGAAAAATGATTTGCTAAATTAAAGATCCTGGGCACGTTCCTGATATTCAGTTATAATTTTTTAACATATATTTTAATGAAATATAATTAAATAAAACAATATCCAATTAATGATTATACATAGATACAAACAATATTTTAAACAGCTCAAAAAATCCCTTCTTATGGAAAGGTTTCTACAAAATATTTGTCAAAAAATAAAAATCATTCATGATTACTCATGAAGTTAGCTACAATGTAAGATTAGTTCATATCATAACTATATCTACAAACATATTTGTAAATAAAACTCTAAAAGTCTTATGAAAACTTTTCTTTATAGAGCAATACATTTTCCTCAGTTAATCTGAAAAAAACCCACTGATATACAAAGCACGATATATAATTTTCTTTTAACCATTTCAATGTATATAAACAAATATAATATCAAGGAAAATAACAAACTTTTATTGTATCCAAATGAACCCTATCACCGCCTGATAAAAAAAGAAATTAAACTTTTTATTAAAACCCACATCAGTTGACATGCGGTCTAAGTTCGTTCATACTCGTATAATTATATCTTGATTTTCTTACTAATGGATATTTAAATTACCTTAAAAATAAAATAAAAAATTTGTGGTTAACATTGATAACATTTTACCACATTGTTAGTGTTATTTTATATGTATTGATAATATCTAGCAAAAGTGACTTGCAGATCAAATGACTTGACATATGAATATCCTATGTATAAGTAGATTTAGAAACTTTTCTAGCTGTCAGATATAGTCATTCGTAATAAAATTGTGATGTAATCCAGTTTGCCAGTTACAGGAAGGTCAAGATTTCAATCACAGCTGGGTGTGGGCCTACAAAGAGTTTTTTTTAATGTTTCCCCTCTCAACCTCTGTGCAAATGCTGTTACATATCCTCTAAGTTTTACCTTCCTCTTACTTACCCTATTAGTGCATTCAAAAGGATTTAGCCCTGATCATTTGGTTATACACAATAGGGGAGAGAACAAAATTATGGCCATTCAATAATCAAGCCTTTCTAAGAATTATTGTGACCTTGTGAGGGTGTATTGTTTTGATAATGATTTTAACATAGGGTGGGAAGAGGGGGGCAAGTTGCGATGGCCAACCAACATAGACCTATTGTGCGAATGCTTATCTTATATGTTTGTAAATACCTTCAGAAGGAACTGCCCACCCATCTTCACTTCATTTACCAAGACTTAGAATGTTTTATTTTTAAATTGTCATTCTGTAATTATTACACCAAAGTGTTTAATTTGATCTGACTCTGTTCAAGGGAGTTGGGACTCCATTCCGCAAAAACACATAGGATTTCATATTTTAAAATAATCTGCATATTAAGATTATCAAAATGTATTTATTGTATTGAAAACAAGAAACAAAGTGCTTGGACAAAAATATATTTGAATAACTTAGCACTTAAACAATAGAATAGTTTATGTGTCATTTGTTAAAAGTTGCTTTATTTGTAGTTTGTTTTTACCACCACATCTTATTACCCCTTCGGTAAATACAAATGTACTAATTACACTACTTGGTTGGTGAGCTTTGGAATAAGTATCAAATTGAAATTTTAAATAAGTTGGCTGCTCAAGAGTGCTCACAGGATACTTTTAACAACATATCATTTGACAGGTTTAATGAGTTTAAATATGTAGGAACAAATTAGCAATAACTAACTAATAATAGAGAAAATTTGAGACAGCAGTTTAGTTTCTGTCTACAACAATTACGGTAATTTGAGTTTAATAGCGAGTGTGATTGACAAACATATTATTATTGTAGCCTTAGAAATTTAATTTTACTTTAAATTAGTCAAAATCACAATTACAACTAATAACTATAAACAGAATGATAAAATAGGGACATATTTAGCTTCATACAATTGATTTTAGGATCACTGTTAGATCTCCAATTAAATCCACAGTTATTGAGACCTGTTTGAGCCATCGCTGAAAGTAGAACCTCAACACGCCCCCCTTTTTTGCAACATCATTATTTTACCGTAACTTAATTATTTGTGTGTCTAGTCATCAAACGTTGCCCGCTCACGCAGTTTCTCAACACAAGGAGAGCGGGATTTACCACAAAGGAATCATCAAGCTGTAAACTCTACTCTTTTCCCTTTTATTAATCTTTTCTATTAGATTGGAAATTAGGAAAAAGAATACAGTCAGGAAATGCATTCTATTACTCGATCAGTAAGTTGTTGTCATCTTCCCTGCTTTCAAAGAATGTAAAACGCAATATATATAAAATAATAATTTTACTGGTTGTTCTTTATGGGTGTTAATTATGCTTACATGATGAAAAAAAAAATTAAGGTGTTCGAAAACTAGGTACTTAGGAAGATATCTGATCCAAAAAGAGATGAGGCTACTGTGGTGTAAAGGAGGCTCCATAATGATGAGTTACATACCCTGTACTCATCACAAGACATTATTAGGATAATCAGGTCTCATAGATTACGATGGGCAACACATGCGGCATGAATGGGAGAATTTAGAAGGATGTTCATTGTGTTAACTGGTAAAGCCATTGGGAAGACCTAGACGAAGATGGGAGGATGACATTGGAATGGACCTTAGGGAAATAGGGTGTAATGAGGTGAACTGGATAGAACTAGGTCAAGATAGGGATGGTTGGCGTATTTTTCTAAGTGCGGCAATGAACTTTCGAGTTCCTAATGCCATAGAATAAGTAAGTAATTAATAATAAACACTACTTACATACATCACAATTAAACGTTTGTTATGATTACATGACCTACCTGGAGGCTTCGTAAATTATCAAATTTTTCATTTTTCAAATTGAGAATGATTTTCACCTAATAACACATATTTGTTTTGTTTTCTTATTTTAATGCACAATGCTTTTAAGCATTGAATTTATCCATATTCAATAAACATGAAAAATTAATATAATCCCTAGAAAAGTCCTCTGTTAGAAAAACTGTAGTACTAAAAACTATGAAGCGAATTTTGCCTATGTGCCTTTTTTTATCATGATTGTAAAATATTGAGTTGAGATTTATATGCATTTTAAATTTTTACAAGTACAATATATTAATTTAATAGTGTTTATATGTTATAATAATGTTTATAATTTTATACATAATAGCCTTTTCAGTGTTGTCCTCTCTCTCTATTATTCTTTCCCTATAGTATGAATTTTCTTTCGAAACGGCATGTCATTGCAGCAGAAACGATTAAATTATTCGGAAATGGCAAATTTGAATTTTTTTCCTTGATATCATGTGTAACAGAACAACGATTTTCAAATTATAATAACATCTGACATTAGAACCAATTTCACCACTGGAAATCTAGAAAAGTATCTAGTGATTAACATAAATGTCAGTTATTTCTTGACCTGCTTCATTGGTCGCATGTTTTAATGCGTAACTCTGATAATAGATTAGACAGCCAATGATGGGGAGATCGTGATTTGAATCCTGGTCGAGTGCTGCTATATTTACTATAAATTCAACCTTCCTCATCATTAGTGTAATACTGGCTTGCGATGATTCTTCTGTCTTGGTGAAAATAGGGATTTATAAGTAAAATGATGTCAACAGTTTTGTCATAACACATCAAGATTTTACATAATTCGAGATTATACTAACTATACTGGATAATATATACATCTCGTCATAATTGCGTAATAATGAAACAAATATAGCTAAAATTGAATAACTTTGGCACATACTAGTGATATTCATGGATATATTTCCACAAAACAAACCACCACTTGTCTGTTTTCTTACCCCAGAATTCCTTGTCTTTATCTTGCCAAGTGTTTAAAAGTTTAGGTGACTGTGATCTTATCTATGCATGCCAGATAAAATGGGGAAATAACTCTGTCAATGGTGACACAGGAGAAAAGTTCCAGGTCATGTATATTTATCTTTAATAAGATAAACCCAGCTCCTTGGAGGAAAGTGGATCTTAACATAACACCTCAAACACCTCAGTTACTATTCATTACTCGTGGTCGTTGGCAGTGCAGTATCCTTAACTGTTAACAGTTTGGTGCTATTTTTTAGTTTTACATTGTGTTGTGAATAAAGTGCTACATAGTTAACAATAACATGGCTTCCGTCTCTACAAGGAGGCAATGTGTGAACAATCCGGATAATTTCTGTTTAATATGAGGTTCATGCTTGTTACGAAAAAAGAAAAATAATATTACATCATTTATTAAGAAAGTGTATTTTGTATATTTTAAATTTGGAGATCAGGATAAGAATTGGGCTCCACATATTAATTGCACAACTTCCGTTGAAGGTATTATGGAAGACGAAAATCTATGTTGTTTGGGATTCCCATGATATAGCTCAAACCAAAACTTACTAAGATGATTGTTACTTCTGTTTGAGTAATGCATCAGGATACAACCAAATGAATAAGTTGAAAATCAAATACTCAGAAGGCCTAGCATCAGCTTTAAGACCTATGCCGCATGGACCATATGTTCCAATTCATATCCCACCAATTCAATTAGAGGACAATGTGCAGTCATGTTCCTCTGAGTTTACAGAAAACGTTAACAAAGATGAGGATTTTTCACCCCTCACTAACAAAGATAAGCCTCAGCTTTTTACTCAAAATTAGTTGATTGATTTAGTACAGGACTTAGGTCTTACCAAGGACAAAAGTGAAATACTGGTATCAAGATTAAAAGAAAAAAATCTGTTTGCACCAGAAATAACATTTTACTGGTATAGGAATCGAGAGAAAGAATTTAGTAAGTTCTTTAAGATGGAAGCCTAGCTAGTTTATTGTTATGATGCACCTGGTTTAGTTCTTCAACTGGGAGAACTAGCTTACGATAATAATTACTGGCGATTATTTATTGATGCTTCAAAAATAAGTCTCAAAGCAGTTTTATTGCATAATATAAGTGCAATTCCTTTGATTTCAGTTGTGTATTCTGTTTCTCTGAAAGAAGCATATGAAAATCTTCAATCCATTTTAGAAAAAAATAACTATCAGGAACATCAATGGCTATTCTGTGGAGACATAAAGGTTTCCAGTATCTTACTTGGCCAACAAGGAGGGTATACAAAATGTCCTTTCTTTATGTGAATGAGACAGTAGAACTAGGGATAGACATTGGACACTAAAAGAATGGCCAAAGTGAAGTTTAATGCGTGGAAAAAAAAATATATTCTTTTCGGTCTAGTTGATCCTAAAAAAATACAATTGCCTCTTTTGCATATAAACTTGGGATCATGAAACAATTCGTAAAAGCGCTGGACAAGCGTGGTCTACGCTTCAAGTACTTATGTCAAAAATTCCCAGTTTTATCTGAAGGTAAGATAAAAAGAGGGAGTATTCGATGGACCTCAGATTTGACAGCTTATGAAGGACACTACATTTTTGGACACTATGAACAAAATAGAACGTCAGGCATGGTGTTCGTTCAAAGACATAGTCAATAAGTTCCTTGGAAATGTAAAAGACGTACAATATGGAGAAATATGTTAAGAATACTGTAAGCTCTCGGGTGCAATATGAGTTTAAAACTCCACTTTTTGTACTCTCACCTTGACTACTTTCCTGATAATTTGGGGACTCTGAGTGAAGATCGGGGTGAAAAATTTCATCAGGAAATAAAGGAGATAGAGAGAAACCAGGAACGGTGGAACGTATCAATGCTAGCAGACTATGTTTGGTGCTTGAAAAGAAAAGATATGCAACAAGAACATAAATGTAAATCAACACAGCCCTACTTACAAACAAAGAAAAAATTCCTATCTCTGGACACTGATAATATTTAAAGGTTTGTGGGTACTTAGTTTAATAAGGTAGAAATAAATGTTTTATTTTGTTTTTAATTTTATAACACTCTTTATTACACTAAAAATCCACCTTTTTTTCATTATTTTTGTGAATTGTATAAAAACCGTATGTGATAAATGTAAATGCACCTCAGCATTAAACTTAGCTTGTCAGAATTAGTTAAAATAACCTTTAACATTTGAGACAGCAGAAAAAAGGTTTTATTTTACAAGCATATAACATTTTTGGTGCTTTATAATCTGTTCCCTACTCAGAAGACATACGTTAATATCTCATATATAATATTATATTTTCAACCTTGTACAAAGTTCTTTTTTTTTAGCTATATTCACAGTTTCTTGCCTACCCCGCAAGGGAATGAATGGTATGATAGGTATGTATTATATTTTCAACACTCTTGTGTTGTTTGTATGATTTTTAATCTTTAGTTAAAAGACAGTAAAACCAGTGAATCTCATACATTCATGAATTAAATTGTAATATTTAGATAAAAAATAAAAAATAAATAAAGCACAAGTGATAATTAGAATATTTCTCAAGCTCTAAATGACTATCAGAAGGAAAAAAATTTAAAGGTGAAATATTTGAAATGATATTAAGGGTCAATGCCACTAACTCTTCACTCCCCAACTTGCACTTTACTTGAATGAGTGATTAGTTTGGGTAATCTGAACCTGTCGGGTGGGCGGGCAAACTATGTGTTGCTAGTTGTTGTTTCTACAACGGTACAATCAAAACAAGAAATTTTATGAAATTGACATTTCACCTCAATTTTAATAATCATCAATTTGGTATCAATAATAAAATTAATGAGTAGAGATAGAAAAAAAAATCATTTAAATTCTAAATAACGACATTGTGTACTACAAAATGAAATAAAAACAAATTATCTGGACATTAAAAGAACTATATATATATATATATATATATATCTGCTCCGTACATTCATTACTTTGCCTTAACAATGGTATGCAAAAAACATAAAATAGCAAGTTTGATCCCTTAAAGTTGTTGGTAACTGTAATGATTTTGAAATCATTACATCAGTATTTATAGCTTATACAATTGTTAACCTTAAAGTTGTTGGTAAATGTAATGATTTGAAATCATTAAATCAGTATTTATAGCGTATACAATTGTTACAATAGTGGTGACCTGGCGTTCTAATGGTAAGGTGTCAGACTTCTGTGCTGGGAGTCCGGGGTTCAATCCTTGGTCTCGGCACAGATTAATCTGATTGCCAAGCCCTTCCTTCACCTCTGACAAGACGTGTATTAATCACAACTTGTGAATGTGTGGAATGACAGGCCTCCACCATGGTTCGGATCCTACGTTAAACATTAGGTCCTCCATTTCATCTCACAATCACCCTATCATTACACATTAGTGTAAGTGCGTATAACTCAAATGGGTAGTAAGATGCGGTAATAATAATAATATTGTTACAATAGTGCACTCACATTTAGATGGTCAAATTACCTTAAAGTGCTGACTTAAAGTCTCCTAGTAACTATATCATACCAGAACTGTGAATCCGCATTAAAATCGAATGAATTCAAACACAATATATAGATTATTTTAAAATATTATAATTTTTATATTTCTCCTTTTTAATTTAAAGCCTAGGTTGATTTTGCACACTTCATATTTTGTTGTATGAAGGCTATAATCGACTATTGGCTGAGCATAAGATAGTAAAAAACACTTGTGTGGGAAAATAATTCCAAGTGAACACTGCCAAAATTCAAACTAGTCACAACTCTCTGGGACATAGCCAGGCCAAAGTCAAACCAGTCGGTGCAAAGCTGACAGACTGACATGTTTAAAATAGAACATAATAAGATTCTTATTAGATGAAATGAAGCTCGCTGTAATATTATTTCCTTTCAAAGATATTTACAAACACGATAAGCTCTAGCCCAGTCTTTGTTGACTGGCCACAGCCACTTACTCTTCCAAGTCCCCCTCCTGCCACCCTATGTTAAAAATCACTTCCAAAATGTTATATCCTCACAAGGCCTTAGTCATACTCTGGTAGGCTCGGTTGTCAAATGACCTTAAAATGCATTAAAAAATCCTGTAAATTTTGTGATGTTGAAATCTGACTTTTAAAAAGAGTATTAATAAGCAAAATACCCTAAGCAAACTCAAAAGCAGTCAGGCTACAAGCCCATGTATACAAAAAGGTCATTGCTTTAGTAAGGTAAATTGTAGGGGTGGTTGGGCAGCATATATTTGTATCGGGTGGGCTCATGCGGACATATCTTTTTGCAAACAACTTTGTCACAGGCCTATAAAATTTCATATTATAAGTTTTAACAGTCTAATTTAACTTTAAAAAAATATGGAAAACCTTTGTCACAGTTCTATTAAATTTGAAATTACAAGTTAAAACAATCACAAAATGCAAAAATGCAAAATCCTGTTTCCTATTTTATGTTAATTTGATGTATACTTTTCTATATATATTCTAACAAATCTGGCTAATAATAATAAATCAAAGAACCGTGAAGAAAACTAATTTAAATTAACTTTTTGCAAGCATAGTGCATACAAATCTCTATGTGGCGATGTTAAATTTGGTATGTTGTTGGCATGGACTGAGAAAATTTGAGAAACGTTATCATAGTTTTGTTGAAAGCAAATATAATAATTTACAAATTAATAAATAGTAATACTTACCTTCGTATAATATTTGTTGAATTGAAATAATTCAACTATGAATATTAGTTAAACATTATTTTTTTTCAAAGTTTTAATTAGAGGCTAGTACTAACATAGTATTAAATACTTATCAAGTTCTTGAGATGCCCAATAGAAGTACGGGCATAAAAAAATACTTGCCAGACATTCCGGGATTGTTAGATGCCCTATTTATTGCCCGAAATTAGTAAATGGAGATGAAAAGTTGGGGGAAAATATAAAAACCATTCTCTAAGGTATTTATAGTTCCTTTGCAAAATAATTAGTTCTTAGACATTTACCTAGCTAGGCTCTACTTATTGATTGCAGAATAGAAGTCATGCCTCCATCTCTATTGATTCTGTTTATTCATTGGAAAACAGTAATAATGTCTCCAACTCTATATTTGTACCTCTTATTCCAAATGAAGATAAAGTGTGTCCAAACTATAAAGACAAATCTGTATGCTTTGAAAAATCAGCAGAAAATAAAAATAATATAACTTCAAACATGACTGGAATGAACATGAAAAATACACAACCATTGCAATGGAGGTAAGACAAAACTTTTGCGTCAAATATCTAACAGGGTGTCTACTATCTGGGAAAATCAGGGAAAACTGGAATTAGCCGGGAAGTTGAAGTGGTTAGGGGAAAACGGGAATAAGTTGGGAAGTTGGTAATTTACAACAAAAAATCCGGGAAAAGTTTTGGCCCCATCTATATATCTTGCATAGAACAGTCGTAGCCTTATACAAGATGTAGACAGCAATGCTGCGGAACAATATAATCGTGCTATTGCAAAATTCATTGGTGGGGAAAAGAATACACTTTTCCCTGTCTGGCAGTTATAAAGTAAGATGTGCCGCTGTAGTGGTCCAACACAACACAGGAAAGGTTCATTACGTACTCCACAAATTTATCTACGGTAGAAGCCCCAGGAGATTTTGTAAGGAATCTCAAATAAAGAGAAAGTTGAAGTAGACTATGAGAAAGAACGTCGTAGAAAGAAGCCAAAGCTAGCAAGATCCCTTTTTTGCGAAAAAGGTAGCCAGGACCAAGACTATGGTGCAAATATTCAGCAACCAGACATGAGTGTAGAGGAATTTCAAAGAGAGAAAGACCAGTTTTTAATTTCTCAAAAAAGAACCAAAGAATAAAGAGAAGCTTTAGAACGTCTTACAATCTTACAGAGAGAAAGGGGTGAATGGCTTGAACAAAGAAGAAAATTATTGACGGCATCAAACTTTGGTACAGTATGCAAACATAGAGTAGATACTGGATGTGAAAAATTGTTTAAGCGAATACTCTACAGCTCTGAACTACAATATCAATCAATTATGTATGGCCAGATAAAGGAAGTAGATGCAATTAATGACCTTGATAAAAAATAAATCGTTTAATTAGTACCCTGTGGCCTTTTTTTTAGACAAAGACATACTATACTTAGGATTTTCACCAAATGGTCTTACTGGTGAGGATGGGATAGTGGAGGTAAAATGTCCATTCTCTGCAGCTGGGATGACTCCTGAAGAAGCTGTTTTTGCAGGCAAAATATAGGTTTTTAAAGAAAATAAAGGTGAGCTTGTTCTTAACAAACACCATAATTACTTCTATCAAATTCAAGGTCAGCTTCACATAACCCAACGAAAATACTGTTTACTAGTAGTATGGACAAAAAAAGTTATGGTAGTCAAAAGGGTAGAAAAAAATGATGACTTTTGGAAAATTGAAATGGAATCAAAATTAACTAGATTTTATATAGATTGCATATTGCCAGAGCTAATAGATCCTAGGCGCACTAGATCAATGAAAATAAGAACTCCAGAATATATTTTGAATGCACAAAAGTCTAAAACTAAGTAACAAAACATTTTGAAACAAAGTAATAATAACTTTGTTCCAAAATTTTTGGTTACTTAGTTTTAGACTTCTGTTTTTATACAATTATTTTATACATTATTATTCTTTATTTTAAAAACTGTCATTAAGATACTATGATTTATTAAAAATGTTTATATTGTAATACATTGTAAAATTGTGTTTTATTTTAATGGTTACTTGATCTTTCTAGATAATTATGCTATGTTCCTGCAATAAAAGTAACTGAAGATATCATCGATTGTAATGACTTCCAGGGTTTTGTGTATATCTTAGATTTACTCTATTCTTACAATAAAACTATTTATAAATATATTTTATTGTAATTAATACTAGATATTTCTATATGATTGTGTTTTGTTCCTGCAATAAAAGTAACTGAAGATGTCATCTATTAAATGACTTCCAGAGTTGCGTATATAGCTTAGCTTTATTCCATTCCTATAATAAAACCATTACAAATATTTTATTGTAATGGCTACTAGAAATTTCTATATAATTGTGCAATGTTACTATGCTTGAGTGCAATGAGAGACAAACGCGTTAGTCGACGGGGCAACTGGTGCGGGTCCCTCCAAAATTTGTTCAACATTAACGCTTTCAATAAATCCATGGTAAAATGTGTATTTTCTTACACAATGGAGGAAGACTTATACACAAGTCCAAAGATACCAATAAAAAACTCAATTTAAAATTTTTTGATAACATTCCAGGACATCCTTGACAGTTATTCAAGATCTGTTGATATTTGCATGTGCAGAGAAAACTAAACTCTTAAGTTGCTACTGGTGAAATATTTGATTTATTTTGGCCAAAAATTTTTAATTCTATCAACACTGTAAAATTATTCTCGCTCCCTTCTGCGGCATCTTAATCAATCTAAGAAGTGTTTACTGTCAAAAAAATAAAAACTTCTACTATTGGTGGTTGAGGTAGTGGGAGGCAGCTACCCCCACAAAAAAATTCTCTATCCTCACAAGTGCCCTCCTACAGTAAAAATATTAAATCTTGCATATGTGTTTAGCTCTCGTCATTTTGAAAGTAGTTCCTAAATATTCCATATATTGGATTGATATCAAATGAGGAATATGTGAATATTATAGTAAACAACTTGTTTTTATACATTCATCTACACTCTAGATTTGCCAATGACGGGGGAGATCGAGGTTCAAATCTCGGTTGGGTGAACTGGGGGCTTCCAAAATGGTTTTCCACTCTCCCTCCACGCAAATATGAGTTCCCTTCCTCTAAATTCAATCTCCTCAATTCCTTACCCAGTAGCGTAATTAGTACTTAAGCGTGCAACCCAAACGGGTAGTAAGACACGGTTCTAAGAAAATAAAATAATGATATCCTCTAGATCAGTGGTTCCTAACCTTGTATTGCTCGCGTCCTCCTTGACACCCCATTTCCATAAATTGTCCCCTTAGTTATAGAAATGTTTGATTACTACAGTAGAAGTTATTTATAATAATTTATTTGTTGCAACTGAAAAATATGACCTAATAATACAATTAAAAAATGATGTTATAATAAAGTGAATGAAGAAGTCATAAATTTTTACAATCAAAATTCAAAAGATACAAAAAAAAGACATTTAATTTATATATTTATTAATAATTATAAAACAATTTTATGTTTGAAATTAAAATCATTTTCTCATAGTCAAAAATATATTTAAAAAAATAGCACCGCCCTTCGCCATATCGTTGAGTTAATTTAATAACTTTTGACTAATTGTTTGTCTTACACTGCTGGCAAATGTAGCTTTTTCCGCCATTATCAAAATGTTTCCGCATACCCCCAAACGTCCTGGCATGTATCCCACGTTGGGAACTGCTGCTCTACTCTAGATAATTGGGCCAAATACATGATGCGTCCTCTTATTAAGCTATTTGTTTGATTCCCACTGGGGCGTAATATTGACCATATTTTGATGAATTTACGGTCTCGAGTTCTGTCTTGGGATTATGTTAGTTTGTAAATCGTGTGCCTATCTAGCCACATTTCAGTGAATGTATTCAGAAGGTACACGTTATATCTTCATTTATATTTATTTTAAGTTTGTAGGTCATGTGCTACATAGCCAATTTTTAGGATGTTTAGAAAGTGCACAAATAACTTTCCAATTGATTTAAAACAATCTAGAAAATCATTAAATTATATTAGTCACTTTTTCTTTTTTAAACCACCTAGTAATAATCAATAGGCATATGATAATTATATTTTCATCAAATGCAAATTTAAAACTATTTCATTTTTACTAGAAAAATAAAACAGTTTTCTAAGTACGGTATTAGAAATAGGAATAAAGCTTATTCAATGTAGCCCTTTTATTCAAAAACTTTGTGAACCTAAAACTTCAGGTAGAGGCTACCGACCGGTCTCTGCTTTGTTTGTATTTCAGAATACAGAAAACCAATCGACCAAAAGAGTGACACACGCCAGGTTGGGGAAGGTAATAGAGTGGTGGGGGTATTTCCTCCCCTCAAGCAGGTACTCAGTTCAAGAAGGAAGATAAGACCCAAAAGGGAATTTGGTCTTCTATTCTATCACACCTTAATGTTTTCCATAGAAATGTCATAAATAACTAAACAAAGCCACACCAAATTGAAGTTGTTTGTAGCTAAAGTTATCCTATAAATAATTGTGTTTTGTTTTGTTTGAAACATTATCAGTGATATACATTTTCTCAGGTTAGTTAATGCTTTTTATATTTCTAGGTTTGTGAAAAAACTATTTCAATCAGATGGATCAGAACGATACCAGTGCATACTATGCAAAAAATCCTACTCAAATAAAATATACCTACATCAGCATTTAAAGACTCATACTGATAAGACACCACTTTATTGCAGCATTTGTAACAAACTGTTTGAGAGTAAACATGCATATGCTGTGAGTATCAATTTGTCATATGTAAAATATTTACAATTTTAAATTGAATTCTATCTAAGTAATCACAAGGGTTTACCTTATTTCATTATTCATTAATAATAGGGACCTGCTGTGGTGGGCTCATGGTCTTGCACAAGACTAGACTACCGATGATGGCGAGATCGAGGTTTGAATTTTGGTCTGGTGTACTGAGAGTGGTTTTTCCAACTCTCCCTCCATTTAAATATAGTTACACTTCATCTTAGTATAACCTTTATAATCCCTAAAACCATTAGCTTAATTAGTACACTAGCTCCGGGGTTCAATCCCCGGTCCCGGCAAAGCTTTATCTGATTGCCAAACCCTTCCTTCACCTCTTACAAGACATCTTGTGAATGTGAGGAATGCCAGGCCTCCACCGTGGTTCGGATTCCACGTTAAACTGTAGGTCCTTACATTTCATCTCACTATCACCCTACCATTACACATTAGCGTAAGTGCGTATAACCTGAACAGGTAGTAAGAAGTGTTAATAATAATAATAATACACTAGCATACAACTTGAATGGGTAGTAAGATGCAGTGCCAAAAAAAAAAAAGTAAGAAGAGGTGTTAAAACTTGTATTAAAGTTTTACTTTCACATAAAATAACACATACCATATGTTTACATACTAACATAATTTGTGTCATTATGTTTTTTTAACTGCTTTACTAAGTCAACATATTTAAATATTGTGATGAATAATATTTGTATCAGTTTTTCTTTTTGACATATAAAATAATGATATGATGACGAGTTTTGTTGGTCATGATATATTGCCACACACACATTTATTAGGCCCATTTGTGGAATACATCTTAAAATTCAACTCTTGATTTATTAAGATTCTTCTACCAATTTCAGGTTATTTTTAACATGTGTTGTTGTAAAAGGACCGTTATTTTTCATAATGTGATAGATTAATTACAAGGCATTCTGACTCTTTAATGATTTTCTTAGATTTATTAAAATTTTCTTATCACTTCTGATGGTTGGTATTCATTTTAACTAAGACAATAATTACTTCTAAACTGAATATTATGGATATCGTGTATTGAACAAGGCTGATAATGCACCAAAGAATTTGATTACCCCTATTAACACTATTTTCCTTTTAGAAATTCCCATAATTGGTTTATATCCGTTCCACTGATAGAAATACTGTCTATATTATATAGCTTTAATGCTCAAAACTAAGCATTCACAACCCTTCCTTCTAGGGCTGTTGAGTCGGAGTCTTAAGCAATTTTCAGTGGAGTCGGAGTCAGTACCGACTCTTGACTTCAAAATAAAAACTTATAAATTATAATTAGGGGACAAAATTGGTGAAGCATTGCTTTGCATAGGATTGAATCATGGACCATATGGAAAAAGGAGAATACATTTGTAAAATGTTTTGATATGCGCTGTTGGAGGACAATAGAGGATAAAGCGAATGGCTCAGGTGACTAATGAAGAGGTCAACTGCATGGGCCAAATTATGAGAACAAATGTATTATTGAGTGATGTCATAGAATGTAAAGTGAAATGTAAAAGGGGACCAGTAAGACCACAAATGAAACTGACTGATGACCTCAAACAAGGAAAGAAGATGAAGTTTCAGGATATAAAAAAAGTAAACTTCTAATGGGACATGCTGGCTAACTCAATTTGAACAATTCAACGGACATGTGGTAGAACAAGACACCTAACACTAATAATAATAATGTTAATGGGTGTAGAATTAAATACCATGATCCTTAGCTCTCAAAACTTTGAAAGTTCTGGCATATAAATAAAACAAAGCAACATTCAAAATTGGGTAGTTTTCCATTATGAACTTAATTAGTTTTTTTTTCCATATCATTTCAAAAATAGCCTTCTTAAAACTTTGGCACTCATATAGTCTCACCCTTTGATAATATATAGCATTATATCTTTGATGACTGAATTTAGTTATATTGATATAGATTTTAATTGCCGGAATAGATGGTACTGTTTATTACTTACTTACCTTAGAAAAGATTATTTTTAAATATATGGAACTTTACACACTAATAGTACAAATATAAGTGTGAGCCAAAAGGGCTTACAAAATAAAATTATTAAACATTCTAAAGCTAGTACTGCTACTACTTTTCACAACTATTTTAGAAATTTTTTGCTGTAGTATGTTGACTACAATTGTTAATCTTTTGTGACTGAGTAAGTACCAATTTAATGATTCAGTGCTTCCAGTGTATTTGTGTACAAAGAGTCAGATCTTTTACATGACCAATTATGTATTAAAACATACTTATATAAATGACTATGCCATAATAATTACAACTTACAGTGAAAATTTTAAAATCTCAATGATAGTGTAAATTGAAACTTTATAAGCTATAAAGAAATATGGTGCATTTGGTCACTTTAAAATTAAACATAGGTTTTTTTTTCCCACTATTTACACTTTATAGTTTGTTTTTTTGGTTCCGTTTTTCAAATATATTGCAATACAATCTATTAATAAATCACATATTTTTAACCTTTGGTCAGATTCCTGGAAAAATATTTGAATTGTAAATGTTGAGAAATTGGAATCAAAAATCAAAAAAGCAAGGTAAATATTTATACATTTTTGTTTTCAGGAAAAATAGTTTTAATGTTGAGTGATTTTGAGTGACAAAATGTCAAATAAGGTTTCCATGTAGTCAGCTGTATTAGAGCATTGCACCATAACTCAAGATGGGAAATATTTTGTGTGTCAGTGTATGACACAAGACTTAGGTGAAGATAAACGGCTGTGAATGAGAAAGATTATACCATAGGCAAGCAACTAATGTCTCCTAACACTTCCAGACAAGCAAAAGACTAGACACCTCAGACATTAATTACTAGGTATTTCGTCAGTGACAAAATCACTGTAACAATGATGGCAGATACATTAAAAAAACATATATTTGATTTTGTTGCCTTTATCATTATTTTCATGGCCAGCTTTTATAGGTCTGAATGGAGAAAATGGCCCAAAAACTTGGAAGCCCTTAACCTGAAGGAAGAACTTAAGAAAACCCTCAAAGGACGCTTTGTGTGTCTTAGAATGGATGCCTGCACATGCAACAGGGTGAACTATTTTGCCGTCAATGTCCGTTTTGTTTGTGATAGTAAATGAAATAGTCACTAATACACTCATAACACCAGCGAGTTTCTCCAGGTCTTAGTGGAAAAAGTTCTGCAAGATTATGAACTTAAAAAAGAACAAGTTCTTTGTATTGTCACAATGCTTCAAACATATTAAGTACACTCAAACAAATGAATACAGATAATGAAGGCGACCAACAACTTGAACACTCCAGAGGTATAAGAATAAATGAAATAGGAGAGCACGCTCCTGCAAATAACGAGCAAACTGATGTTGCTAAAGAACACCATCTGCAACAAAATGATTATCCCTTAGATGATCTTGTTGAATTTGCTGCAAAACTCTTCTGAATTCACAATATGCGTTGTGTTGTGCACACACTGCAGTTGGCTATAAGATACAGTCTGCAAGATGGACATCCTGCTTCTCTGATTGGCAAGGTAAGAAAATTGGTTATTGTTGCCAGAACACCTAAAGTGTATTCCATTTTGAAGAGACACGTTGGAAAAGAGGCAATTATAGATCAAGCCACACGCTGGGGAGGTATTTAATGATTCAGCGCTTTTTTGACCTGAAAACATTTCTTGTGGACATGGTCAATCCTCAAGTGATGCTAGCGAAGGTCAGTGGATACAGGTGACAGAATTGGAAGAGTTGCTTCATCAACCATTTACAGTGACTAAAAATTACAAGCAGAGGACTTAAGGTGGGGTGCTAATGAGCGCGAGTTAGGTGCATTAATTTTGTAGTTTTTATAGCATAAACATTTTTTGGCCAAAATAAATCAAATATTTCTTCTATAGACACATAGAGTTTAGTTTTCTGCACATGCTAATCTCAACAGTTATTGAATATCTGTCATGAGCATAGCGGCATTTACTGACAATCTTTTTAAACAAAGAGAAAAGGTTGTCATTAAATTCCAAGACACCTTTGACAGATATTCAAGAACTGTTGAGATAGCATGTTCAGAAAACTAAACTCTATGTTTCTATAGAAGAAATATTTGATTTATTTTGGCTAAAAAAATTTTATTCTATTAAAACTTCAAAAATACTGACCTAAACTCATGCTCACTAGCACTCCAACTTAACTCCAGGTATTTTCTTGAAGGAGTGGAGGAACCTGATGTTTTGTCTGTCCCAAAGAGGGAGGTTAATTGCAGATAGCATTGCTGCTTCAATGAAACAAAGAGAGGTACTATTACTGGAAAACAAGATATTTTGGCAGCTGTTTATGTGGACTCATTGCATCAGACTATGCTGAATAGTGAACGGTTGACCAAAAGGAAATATGCTATTTTTGAGGTAGCAGTTAGGATGAATGGCTTTCAGAAATGTCAGGAGGAAGAAGCTGATGTGATGTCTTCAGCCTGATCAACTGAGGATGAATTAGATTTTGAAAAATATTTGGACCACAAGAGCGTGCAAAAGCATTCCTGAACGAAAAAGGATTCCTCCAAACCTATTGAGAGCAAAGTGTGGACATTTAAGCTAAATTTCTTACTTGCACTAAAAGAAGTGGAAACATTTGACTGTTCATCAAAACTAACAGTGCAAAAAGCCATTCCCTTATATCCTGAAATTGTCAGAGATGTTTATTATTACTATTATTATATTACTACTCGTTCGGGTTATACACTTTAAGTACTAATTACGCTAATGAATTAGGAAGGTTGAAATAGAGGAAGTGAGCCCGCATTTGCGTGGAGGGAGAGTGGAAAAGCATTTAGGAACCCCCCCCCAGTTCACCCGACTGAGATTCGAACCTCGATCTCCCCGTCCTCAGCAGTCGAGCTCGACACGACTAGCGCGTTAGCCAACTACGCCACCAAGGTGGGTGTCAGAGATGTTGCTTTGGTGGTTACTGCTTTGCCACCGACCTAAGTTAGTGTTGAGAAGTTGTTCACTGCTCTTAGAATAATCAGATCAGATTTAAGGAAATCCATGAAGAAGGATATAACTGATTTAATTCTTTTTCTGAGAACAAATTCTTCATAGTTTTATAGAAACCATTAAGTAACGGTGTATTAAATATATTTTGTGGTGTAGTCCTAATTTTGTGCATGTTATCTTGATCAAAGAAATTTTCTGTTTTTGTAATTATTAACCAAATTTATCTTAGACATTTACCATAGTAGAGTAGTGTATAAATTCATAGGAAAAAATTTGGTAATGTAATTATAAAATGTTTGTATCTGTAAGTAAAGGACAGCTTATGAATTAGGTTCTGTTAGTCTTAAGTTTGTTTATTCTTTAGTTTCAAGGTAGGCCTAAATCCTCT